>JARYGA010049921.1:0-53330 GCA_030545235.1 Helianthus tuberosus
TAACTTAACATTATAACTTGACAGTTGAATCGTGTGGTATGTGATAGAAATGATGAGTAAATAAACCATACATAGGATACGTGTTATGCATGAGAAACTGATGGTTATCCGTACCTTATTAGGACGTGCTTGATTCCTGTTTATTTGAGTAACTAATCTAACCGAGCAAACCAAGGTGAGTTCACACACTTTCTAAGGCATGGGATTCCCGGTGGTTGGGAATGGGTTAAAGAAATTAAAATGGAATCTACATATCCTCATTGGGTAGGATATGTACGGCCATCCTCCATAGGTAGGATGCCAATAATAATTCTGCGTATTCTCCTTGGGTAGAATACGTACGTTCGTCCTCCTTGGGTATGACAACAACCTTAAAACTTACTAGACAAAACTCTATCATGAAGTCCCTCATTTTATATCGACTTAATCACCGAGGCCAATGGCGAGCGGGTCATTAGTTAATAGTGCTATTAGGTTTAAGAAACCTCACACCGTGCCGTTCGGACGGGCGTGTACTAATGGACTATGGCAAACTGTCAGTGATGATAGACACTGATGTAGGGCACAACTATTGTTCGTCAGTTGTCGATATCTAACGGTCTAGTGGTTCACATGGGGAAGCCCCCACTGATTATGGATATGGTTTGGGTAATAAAAAGGAACTGGTTAAACATACTTTCAACTATGGGGTAACCCCCACAGCAAATAAGCCAACGAAAGTCAAACCACGTTTTCAGAAACAACTTAAAACTAATCAACCAACCATGAACTCACTCAACTTTGTTGTTGACTCGTTGTTACATGCCTTACAGGTCATTAAATGCATATGGAGCTTGCACGAGGAAGAAGTTGTTGTGGGATGCGGACTGTTATGTCCCGTACTTAATAATTAAACTTTATAAACTTATGGAACTTATGTTTTGTGATTTTATCTTTAATGCTTCCGCTGTTAACTTAAAGTTGGTTACTGTCTTATGGTCACCAATTGTATTGTAGTTGGTTTTACTTACTCATTTACGTTGTTCAATATGATTGGTGGCTCGATTCCTGGTCACGTCAAGCCTCCAAGCGGTGATACTCCGCGTGGTGGATTTTGGGGGTGTGACATAAACTAAAGTTCTGGTCTTTTGAAATTAGTAAAAATATTTAATCTAATAAGTTATATCAGTAGTGTATTGCCTATATGTGAAAATTTATCCTTTATAACCAATTTATGCACCGAAGGGGCATTTTGGTAATTTCACATAAGCTTTAAAGGTCAATTTTGGAAATCTGAGTTTAAAACTTTTGCTTACTGTTAAAGTATAGAAATTTATTAAAAACATCAGTAGGTATCAAGTCTTATATGTTAAAAGTAGTTTTAATCCATACTATGCGCTTAAAACGCGTAAAAGTCGGTTTTAAGCGATTTTCGGGTCATAATAGGAAATCTGAGTTTTTGATCAGTTTATAAAGTTCAAAATATTTTATTTATCATATAGGATCAGTAGTAGAAAGTTTGGTATCAAAATATTATGTAAAACTCATTTTATTCAAGAAAAGGGTATAACCGACAATTACCGAATTAAAGCTAGAACCCTATGATATGATCAGTTTAAAAATAATTAAAAATCTTCAAAAATCCCAAAATATTATATTACATCAGTAAGTAAAAAGTTTGGTGTCAAAATTTGGGTTTAGATAGGCTTTATGATAATTACGCCGTTTAATTAATAAAAAGTTTTCTACTTACGCTATTGAGCATAACTCCTAATCTAGGCCTCAAACTGATGTCAAATTTTTAGGACAAGTTTATAAATCAGTAACAAAGGTTTTTGACCTCTCACATTTCTAAAAATCTCATTTGTGTGTCAAAAGGGCGTTTATGGCATTTATAAGCATATTGACGATCAATAGTATATAATTCAAACCACTAAGAACCATGCACTATAACTCTAGAGGGTTATACTACTGAGTAATGTGGTCCTAATGGGAGCTTAAAACATGGGAGAATTAAGCTTGAATGGGTCAGAACTGAAAGTCAAAGCAAAAGTCAAGCTTTTGCGTCTTTTGGTTATAAACTGACCTTAGACTGATAATTGTCGGGTTAGGACTGATAAAACATGTTCTAATATTAATTACCAAGTCATTAGAATGTTAAAATATAATTTAAAACCTCTGTTTTATTAATTTAAATCATTTTTAAATATTCTGTCCAGTTTGACTTTTTGTCAAACTAGTTTAACCCGACAATTAACTAGTCAAACGGAATAATTAGGAGGTGCCCTTTTAAGGGTTAATCACCTACATTAATATGGTTCCATAACCACTTTCGTTTTGATCAGTGGTTGGACCATATGTGATTAAACCGAAAGTCAAAGTTAAATTATGACATGTTTGACTTTTCGATAATTAAGCTAATTAAAAGGACTAAGCAGGGATTAAGACTCTTACTTAGGGTCCTTGCTATCTTTTCTACACTTGGTATTCTTCTCCTACTGATTGCAAGCTCCAGAAGTGAGGTAATTGAATTTGTTGCAAATGTGAGTTCTTGAACTTATGAACTAAAGGGCTATATATACTAAGTTCCATGAGTTTAGATCATCCACATCTGTTATGGGAGTCCCTAGGATCACCCCAGGTGTCCTAGTGGGTTATATAAACCGACATACAACCCCTAGATTCGTTACAATTGAGGTTAAGGCGGTGCAACAACTTAAACCCGCACTTGTCAGCTTGTTTCTGTGCTGGGCAGTTCTACGCGGCCCGCGTAGATGTTTGCTTGGCCTTACGCGGCCCGCCTGGAACCAGGAAACAGGTTAAACAAGTTTCTGAAATGGCAGGTTTGGTCCCTGATCGATTAAAACCCTTTTTAACTTGACTTTTGACATGCAAGGCCCTTATAGTTGGTTTGTAGAGGCTCAAGGATGTATAAACAAACTTCATTAGGCTCGGTTTCGTTAAATATCACTGTAAATGTAAGTTTCGTCAAGTTGACACTTATAGCCCAAAGTCTTGAAAACATGCTTAACGATCTCGAAACCACTTGAAATTTATACCACTTATTCTTGAGAGTATATTTGAATATTTCGAAGCCTCGGGTTCGTTAAAAGGTCACTCAGAGGTCAGAATCAACATGTTGACACATTTAACCCTTGTAGTTTAATAATCTTCTGATTATTTTCACAAACGGCTTCTTATATTCAATCAATCACTCGTTTAAGAATATATTGATCACGTATAGTCATTCAGAGGCAAAAGTTTGGCATGTTGACACTTTTAGTACTTCTGGACACATAGTTTCACTGTTTGACAACTTTAGTCCTTCAAACTCAATCTTTCACATATTTAGAGTTTAGGACACGTGTCGATACGTAATTGGACACGTTTTTACGTGGTGTTACATCCTCACCCCCTTGAAAGAAATCTCGACACCGAGATTTTACTGGAATAAGTGAGGGTACTTCTGTCGCATAGTGGACTCAACTTCCCACGTATATTTGGGACCTCTACGGGCATCCCATTTGACATTTACTATAGGCACATGCTTCCTTCGAAGCTTTTTAACCTGATGATCCTCGATCGATATAGGTCTTTCAACAAATCTTAGGCTTTCATCAATTTGTACGTCTTTATGAGACATTGCCAGCGATTCATCAGCTAGGCATTTCTTGAGATTACAGATGTGGAACACATTATGGATTCCACTCAGCTCCTCTGGCAAGTTTAGCTTAAAAGCTACACTGCCGACACATTCTATAATTTCGAATGGCCCAATATATCTCGGGCTTAGCTTGCCCTTCTTACCAAAACGCATCACACCCTTCCAGGGTGATAATTTTAGTAAGACTTTATCGCCAATCTCAAACTTTAGAGGTTTTCGCCTCTTGTCAGCATAACTTTTCTGCCTATCCCTGGCAGCTTTCAGGCGATCACGAATCTGGACAATCTTGTCTGTCGTTTCAAGGACTATATCAGGTCCTGATAACTGAGCTTCTCCTACTTCTGCCCAACAAACAGGCGTTCTGCATTTCCTACCATATAATGCCTCAAAAGGTGTAGCCTGAATGCTTGTATGATAGCTATTATTATAGGAGAACTCGATCAAGGGCAGGTGGTCATCCCAACTACCTCCCAAATCAATAACACATGCACGAAGCATGTCTTCCAATGTTTGAATCATACGCTCACTCTGTCCATCTGTCTGAGGATGGTAAGCAGTACTAAAGTTCAAACGAGTGCCCAAGGATTGTTGGAAACTTTTCCAAAAGTGAGAGGTGTATCTAGTATCTGTATCAGAGATAATAGACACCGGCACTCCATGAAGGGATACAATCTTATCCACATACAACTGGCCTAACTTTTCGAAGCTATGAGTCTCCTTGATGTGTAAGAAGTGTGTTGACTTAGTCAGTCTATCAAGTATGACCCATATGGTATCATATCCATGCCGTGTTTTGGGTATCTTGGTTATAAAGTCCATAGTTACCATCTCCTACTTCCATGTGGGAAGTTCTGGCTGTTGTAGCACACCTGATGGCTTTTGATGTTCAGCTTTAATCTGAGCACAGGTCAGGCACTTAGCTACATGTGTGGCAATAGATTTCTTCAAACCTATCCACCAATAATTAGTCTTCAAATCCTGATACATTTTGTCACCTCCTGGGTGAACTGAGTATTTGGAGTTGTGAGCTTCCTGGAGGATTACATCTCGAAGTCCTCCATGAATGGGAACCCAGATTCTTCCATTGAGTCTGAGAATTCCATCCTTGCCAAGTGTTAACTGTTCCGCAGTTACACCTAACTTTTCGTCTGGAAGGTCAGCATCTTTCTGTGCAGCTAATAGCCTTTCATTCAGGCTATTCTTCAATTCAATGCTCTTAGCATTAATCCTGATAGGTTTGACTCTTTCCTTTCGGCTTAGAGCATCTTCAACCACATTCGCTTTACCTGGATGGTAGCGAATTTCACAATCATAGTCATTTAAGGTTTCCATCCAGCGGCGCTGTCTCATATTGAGCTCTTTTTGATTGAACAAGTGTTGGAGACTTTTGTGATCCGAATAGATCACACATTTAGTTCCATACAAATAATGTCTCCACAACTTGAGTGCAAATACAACAACACCCAATTCCAAATCGTGGGTGGTGTAATTCTTCTCATGTACTTTTAGTTGTCGTGATGCATAGGCAATTACCTTGCCTTTTTGCATAAGTACACAACCCATACCGGTGTGTGAAGCATCACAGTATATGACAAACTCTTCAATTCCATCAGGTAATGTTAGCACTAGAGCATTGCTCAATTTCTGCTTAAGAATCTCAAAGGATTCTTGTTGTTTCGGACCCCAATCAAACTTAACATTCTTACGGGTCAAAGAAGTTAGTGGTGCAGCTATACTTGAGAAGTTCTCAATGAATCTTCTATAATATCCAGCTAAACCCAGAAAGCTACGAATTTCAGTTGGAGTCTTGGGTGCTTCCCAATTCATTACGGCTTCTACCTTAGCGGGATCTACTTGGATACCTCGCTCACTGACAACATGTCCAAGGAATTGGACTTCACGAAGCCAGAATTCACATTTAGAAAACTTAGCGTACAGTTTCTCTTGCTGAAGTAATCCTAAGATGCATCGAAGGTGCTTCTCATGATCATCTTGATTACGAGAGTAGATAAGTATGTCATCTATGAAGACGATGAAAAACTTATCTAAGTATGGTTTGCAGACTCTATTCATGAGGTCCATGAATGTTGCGGGTGCATTAGTGAGCCCGAAAGGCATCACTAGAAACTTGAAATGTCCATACCTCGTTCTAAATGCCGTCTTAGGCACATCTTCAGTTCGGACCTTAAGTTAATGATATCCGGATCTCAAATCAATCTTAGAGAAGAAGCTCGCCCCTTGGAGCTAATCAAATAAGTCGTCGATCCTGGGTAAGGGATAACGATTCTTGATCGTTACCTTATTTAGTTCACGGTAATCAATACATAAACGCATTGATCCATCTTTCTTTTTCACGAATAATATTGGAGCTCCCCAAGGCGAAGAGCTGGGTTGTATAAAACCCTTTTCCGGTAAGTCATCTAACTGAGTCCTGAGCTCTTTCATTTCAGTAGGTGCTAGGCGATAAGGAGCTCATGCAATAGGTGCAGCTCCTGGTAAAATGTCTATCCTGAACTCTACTTACCTCTCAGGAGGTAGTCCAGGTAACTCGTCAGGAAAGACACTAGGATACTCAGAGATGATTGAGATGTCTTCAATCTTAGGCTTCGAATCATTCACAGTCACTTGTGCCATGTAGATGACACATCTGCTCTTTAAGCATTGTGACACCTTGAGAATAGACACATTGTTGGGCAACCCGTATTGTGTATCTCCTTGAATAGTGACGGATTCACCAGAAGGGGTTTTGATAATAACTAGCTTTTTATCACAGGCAATTTGGGCTTGGTTATGCGACAGCCAATCCATGCCCAAAACTATATCAAACCCAGCCAATTTCATTGGCAAGAGGGATAGCGGGATAGAATGATTCTTGATGGATATAAAGCATCCATCAAGAAGAGTTGAAGCTGTTTCTAAGGTACCAAATGCAAGTTCTACCTCATATTTTACGTCTAGAGTCTTAATAGGCAAGTTCAGTGACTTACAAAACTTATGGTCTACAAAAGACTTATCAGCACCTGAATCAAATAAGACTCTAGCATAATTATTATTAATGAGGAAGGTACCTGTTATGACGTTCTCGTCATTCACCGCTTCCCTAGCATTCATTTGAAAAACTCTTGCATTCGTTTTCTTCGCCTCCTCGGGCTTCTTGGCATTCTTCGGGCAATTTGTCTTGATGTGCCCCTTTTCATTGCAACCGTAACAGGTTGCATCCTTAACGTTCCGACACTCTTCAGATTTGTGCCCTTTCTTTTTGCAGATCCCACATGGTTTGGCTTGTGGGTCCTGGTTGCACCTTCCAAAGTGCCTCTTGTTGCAGGTTTTGCACCTGGGCTTGTCACTTGACTGCCCCTTCTTGAAATTAAAGTTTCCTTTACTCTTCTTGTTTGATAGAGGAGACTTGTCTTCCTCCCTCTTCCTCTTCCCATCGTCGGTAGCTTTCTTTGCCCTACTCCTCACGACATCAAGAGTGAGGGACAAAGATAGATCCACAGCAGATCTATATGTGGCTGGCTTAGAAGCCTTAACGTTCCCTTCTACTTCAGGGGCCAAACCACCGATGAAACGCGCAATGCGTTTGGGTTCAGGGGTAACCAAGTATGGTACAAGTCTGGATAATGAGTTGAAACTGGTCACATAAGACCTACAATCTAGATCCTTCATCACCAAGGTGAGGAATTCAGTTTCAATCCTTTCAACTTCATGTTGAGGACAATAAATGTCCTTTACCAAATCAACAAACTTGTTCCAGGAAAGGTTGTACAAAGGAATCTTCCCAGTGGCTTGCACTAATGCTTTCCACCAAGTGAGGGCATCGCCCTTGAAAGATTGAGACACAAACTTCACTATGTCTTCCTTAGCACATCCACTGATGTCTATCACAGTCTCCATTTCGTCTAACCACTTCATGCAGTCTATCGCTCCCTTTTCTCTTGTAAAATCCCTCGGTTTACAGGAGACAGAGTATTTATAGGTACAACCCTTGGTGTACCGGGGAGTCGGTTCGAGGACAACTTGCCTCTGTGGTTCACTTATCTAATTAGATGAGTGTTGTGACTCACTCTTTTTCTGTGTATGCGAATGAGAATGAGACTTTGAATGAGTTTTGGACCGAACATTACTCGGATCCTTAAACTTATCATCCACAGCCTGAGCGACTGCTGTGGTTATCATTGCTTGCAATTCAGCAGCAGTGATATTGATCCTGGTATTGTTGTTGTCTCCCGCGGGATGACTGTTTGCTTCATCCGAGCCAGCCATTTTTCGTATACTATATCAAACAATAATGATATATTTAAATTATATAATGAATCATCGCATTGACGATTAGATGGTCATGGTATTATTAAGCCATATAGACCATTTAAAATAAAAATGAATTAATCATGATTTACCTAGGTTACAATAGAACTATAATAAGCAATTAATAGGATATAATCCTTGATATTTATTAGACAGGGGATATGAATCACAACCGTCAATGTCATGAAAGACATTTTCATATAGCACAAGGCTTGTCTCGAAGGACTTTTAGATGGCACAAAAGCCTTGTCACAAGGACAATTATAATCATTGATCTCTTGGATCAGTGATATCCTTAAGGGTCGAACAAAGTTCATCGCCTTTTTGATTAGAAGTTTATAAAATAAAACTTTCATTGTCTTTACTACACCTTTGCTTATAGGCGTACATCTCAAATGGACGTTTTGGTGTATACATCTTATTGATGTTTATTAGCCATGATTTACATTGATCATATAGGCTATATATAAGTGACTTGGAAGGATCCAAGTACATTTGGAAGCTTGTGTGGTTTCTTGTACCGCACAGCCAGGAATGTTAACATATTTCCAGATGTTAATAGAGAGTTATTATCTTAAAAAGGTTGTACCATCATAGCCATTTATTAATTTGGCTAGGTTATACCTCTAAGAAAATTTCTTTGGCAGATCAATCAAATTTGAAATGATATAGCATGATGTAATAAAATACATATTTAAAAATCGAAAATAACTTTATTGAATCACGAAACTAGTACAAGGGTGCCCTAAACGGGACTTGAAACAACACACTGCCCACGCAGGGCTACAGAAATAGAAAGTAAGTCCACGCAGGGACTTGGTACTGAAAATAAAGAAAATGTCCTCGCAAGGACTTTATTAAAAGCCAATACAAGATAAATTAAACAACTTCCTACTTCTTCTTGCCTTTAATGAGGTTCGCAAGGCCCTTGAGAAAGCCATTATATTTCTTCTTAGTTTCATTGGCTTCACGCTCAACCCGGTCTAACCTCTGCAGAATCTCCTGAGTTTGTTCCTGTTGGTGAGGAGGAGGTTGCTGGTAAGGTGGGTATTGGTATCCCTGCACCGAATATCCAGTTGGGTAAACTGGAGGGTAAGAAGAAGGATAAAGTGCATTGTACTGAGCAGCTGTAAGGTATGGATCATGGTTTCCATAATCCGATGGGTATCCAGACGGATTACACCCAGATGAACCTGGGTATGTCGGGATCGGGTTGTCGAAACCCAATGGCAGCTGCAGTGGTGCAAGAGAAACTGGCGGAGGGTTGACTTCCGGCACCGTGTGTGAGGGTCCACCCATTTGGGGGTCCTCGGGAATAGGAGGGTAAGAACTTGAACCATGAGGGGATGCGAACCGTGGTCCCCCATGTACAGACATTCTAGCATTTCTCATTCGCCTTGGCGGCTCGGGAGGCGGTTAAGGTGGTTCCTCAACTGGTAAAGGTGGTGGGGTAACAGCTTGAAGTTGTGGTTCAACCAAAGGAGGTTGAGCAGGAGAGTTATGGTAAGAAGGGGTAAAGAACCAATCTTACTGAGCCATTCTCTCAGCATACGAATCAGGCCCTCGGTACGGCGATCCTTGATATGGTGAACCGCTCGAGATGCTTATTGGGTGGCCCGGTGTTCTGGTTTGCATTTCAGGGTCCGGATCATCGTCCATTTCCATCTCCTGAGAGAAATGATCCTCGGGTCCAAGAGGATTGAAACCCAAAAAGTCGTTGACGTATTCATTGGGATTAAACTGAGCTGGAGAGTAGGTAGAATCCGGGTGATGAAAAGGATGAGAATGAAAGGAGTGGTGTGATTGGCTCGAGTGATGTGATCCCTGTGAATGATGGGAATGTTGGGGTTCAACTGGAATGGGTAACCTAAAGTATGGAGGGTCGGATGGTGAGGATCCTAGTGAGACAGAATGCCTCGCTGGCTCGAAGCTATGACTCCAATGGTCCCGTGAGTCGGAGCTAGAGATAGTATCGGATGGGGTACGTCAATGGGAGGGTCCTGCGTGGCCCGATTGCCCTCCTCTCATTGGCCCCTTTCCTTTGACTCTCACTCGTGGCGGCATTTTCCGAGAAGTTAACCTGTCAAAAACAAGAAAATATAATATAAACAATAAAAAATAAAGTTAAGAATAAATCCTAGGTCATTAGCCTAGACTCGGAAGTCTAAGGAATGTGCTTATTGTGTCATTGAGATTAAACACAAAAGGTTAGTTTTTAATTCACTCAATGTTGGCTCTGATACCAACCTGTCACACCCCAAGATTTCCACATATTACCGGTGGGCCCGGCGGGGAATATCGTGACGTAGTTGATATCATCATAGTCAATATACACAATATAATAGCACAGCGGAAGGCTTGGTGAATAAACTATTACAAACCATAATGTCTGAGTGTTCAACAAAAGAATATACAGACTGGAATGTAATAAGATCCACAGGCGGATCTTAAATAGTTACAAAGAAACAAAATAACAGACTTCAGGTATCTATGGATTTGCAAGATCCTCTTATGACACCTATTAGCTCCAGCCTATTACGAGAGGTACCTGTCAATCAGCCTTTAAGAAAATACATCAGTTTACACTGGTAAATACAATTAACTGACTCTTTTGAAAACATTTATGAAAATTGATTTAAGTGCACATGGCACAAATCTTTTATAACCTGGGACAATTATTTAAATATAATCTTGTATACAGATTTGCATGTTTGTCATACAATTGGGGCCGGTTTGGAAGCCGGTCATGATTAACCAACTCACCACTTTAGAACCCACAAAGGAGTTATCCCCAACATGTGGGTTATTTAGCATTTGCATCTGTCAGGTATGCCTACACCCCGTGCATAGGTCGTGGCCATTTTCAAATGAAATGAGCCGAGGATATCCAGGACACGGTCGTATTAACCCCTAATGCTTATGTTATCAAACAAGACAGATTAAAACGGGTAATGTAAATTTATTAATCACAATCTGATTAAATGATTTCATACCCGACCAAGTGGTATTATTATAATACCATATCCCAAGCCCATATAAAGGAAAATAAGTTAAAATTATTTACCTGAGCTCGAAGGTGAAAGTAACTCAGCCGTAAATCCTAAAGCTGTATAATGATACCTTCTACTGGATGCTACTTAATCTGTATAGAAGGTTTAATAATCTATTAGGGTGCTAACGGGTCTTTAGTTAAGTCAAGGACTTAGACCGGCTAGCTAGAAAGAAACTTTACTGTTCTAAACGCTAGATTAAGCGGAGACCGGAATAGAATGTGTTTTAGACCCGACAAGCTTGGATACTTGTATAATATGGGTAAACTAATCACATTCTGGAATTTGAGAATTTAATGATAAGGTTAAACCCGTTTCGGCTATTATACGTAAACTAGTCACATAAACCGACCCGAATGCGTAAACGCGTAACGGGTAACCAAATGAATTATATAAAGGTCTTAATTGTTATTATGCTTAAAATATGTTAATACATCAGTAGGATGTTAACATATATGCCCAGAAAGTAATTTAAACCAATTTAAGTCCCGAAAGGGCATTTTGGTAATTTTAATACTTATAAAAGATATTTTTTTAATAAACTGAAGTTCTGGTCTTTTGAAATCAGTAAAAATATTTAATCTAATAAGTTATATCAGTAGGGTATTGCCTATATGTGAAATTTATCCTTTATAACCAATTTATGCACCGAAGGCGCATTTTGGTAATTTCACATAAGCTTTAAAGGTCAATTTTGGAAATCTGAGTTTAAAACTTTTGCTTACTGTTAAAGTATAGAAATTTATTAAAAACATCAGTAGGTATCAAGTCTTATATGTTAAAAAGAGTTTTAACCCATACTATGCGCTTAAAACGCGTAAAAGTCGGTTTTAAGCGATTTTCGGGTCATAATAGGAAATCTGAGTTTTTGATCAGTTTATAAAGTTCAAAATACTTTATTTATCATATAGAATCAGTAGTAAAAAGTTTGGTATCAAAATATTATGTAAAACTCATTTTATTCAAGAAAAGGGTATAACCGACAATTACCGAATTAAAGCTAGAACCCTATGATATGATCAGTTTAAAAATAATTAAAAATCTTCAAAAATCCCAAAATACTATATTACATCAGTGGGTAAAAAGTTTGGTGTCAAAATTTGGGTTTAGATAGGCTTTATTTTAATTACGCCGTTTAATTAATAAAAAGCTTTCTAATTACGCTATTGAGCATAACTCCTAATCTAGACCTCAAACTGATGTCAAATTTTTAGGACAAATTTATAAATTAGTAACAAAGGTTTTTGTCCTCTCACATTTCTAAAAATCTCATTTGTGTGTCAAAAGGGCGTTTATGGCATTTATAAGCATATTGATGATCAAGAGTATATAATTCAAACCACTAAGAACCATGCACTATAACTCCAGAGGGTTATACTACTGAGTAATGTGGTCCTAATGGGAGCTTAAAACATGGGAGAATTAAGATTGAACGGGTCAGAACTGAAAGTCAAAACAAAAGTAAAGCTTTTTCGACTTTTGGTTATAAACTGACCTTAGACTGATAATTGTCGGGTTAGGACTGATAAAACATGTTCTAATATTAATTACCAAGTCATTAGAATGTTAAAATATAATTTAAAACCTCTGTTTTATTAATTTAAATCATTTTTAAATATTCTGTCCAGTTTGACTTTTTGTCAAATTAGTTTGACCCGTCAATTAACTAGTCAAACGAAATAATTAGGAGGTGCCCTTTTAAGGGTTAATCACCTACATTAATATGGTTCCATAACCACTTTCGTTTTGATCAGTGGTTGGACCATATGTGATTAAACCGAAAGTCAAAGCTAAATTACGACATGTTTGACTTTTTGATAATTAAGCTAATTAAAAGGACTAAGCAGGGATTAAGACTCTTACTTAGGGTCCTTGCTATCTTTTCTACACTTGGTATTCTTCTCCTACTGATTGCAAGCTCCAGAAGTGAGGTAATTGAATTTGTTGCAAATGTGAGTTCTTGAACTTATGAACTAAAGGGCTATATATACTAAGTTCCATGAGTTTAGATCATCCACATCTGTTATGGGAGTCCCTAGGATCACCCCAGG
Source organism: Helianthus tuberosus (assembly GCA_030545235.1). Classification (NCBI taxonomy): domain Eukaryota; kingdom Viridiplantae; phylum Streptophyta; class Magnoliopsida; order Asterales; family Asteraceae; genus Helianthus; species Helianthus tuberosus. The sequence goes on from JARYGA010049921.1 coordinate 13,053, forward strand.
TGTCCTAGTGGGTTAAATAAACCGACATACAGCCCCTAGATTCGTTACAATTGAGGTTAAGGCGGTGCAACAGCTTAAACCTGCACCTGTCAGCTTGTTTCTGTGCTGGGCACTTCTACGCGGCCCGCGTAGATGTTTGCTTGGCCTTACGCGGCCCGCCTGGAACCAGGAAACAGGTTAAAAAAGTTTCTGAAATGGCAGGTTTGGCCCCTGATCGATTAAAACCCTTTTTAACTTGGCTTTTGACATGCAAGTCCCTTATAGTTGGTTTGTAGAGGCTCAAGGATGTATAAACAAACTTCGTTAGGCTCTGTTACGTTAAATATCACTATAAATGTATGTTTCGTCAAGTTGACACTTATAGCCCAAAGTCTTGAAAACATGATTAACGATCTCGAAACCACGTGAAATTTATACCACTTATTCTTAAGAGTATATTTGAATATTTCGAAGCCTTGGGTTCGTTAAAAGGCCATTCAGAGGTCAGAATTAACATGTTGACACATTTATCCCTTGTAGTTTAATAATCTTCCGATTATTTTCACAAACGGCTTCTTATATTCAATCAATCACTCGTTTAAGAATATATTCATCACGTATGGTCATTCAGAGGCACAAGTTTGGCATGTTGACACTTTTAGTCCTTCTGGACACATAGTTTCACTGTTTGACAACTTTAGTCCTTCAAACTCAATCTTTCACATATTTAGAGTTTAGGACACGTGTCGATACGTAATTGGACACGTTTTTACGTGGTGTTACATCCTCACCCCCTTAAAAGAAATCTCGTGTCACACCCCCCAAAAATCCACCTGCGGAGTATCACCGCTTGGAGGCGTGACTGACCAGGATCAAGCCACCAATCATATTGAACAAACATGTAAGTAATAATAAAATCCAACACAATACAATTGGTGTCCAAACAAAACATAGTTTAAGTTATCAGCGGAAGAAAATAGTTCAAAACTCAAATCATAAAGTAAAAGTGTTTAAGTTTATCATGAACACTCAATGTCCATGCTCCACAACGACTGTCCCCCTTGCAAGCTCCTGCTAAACCTATTGACCTGCAAAGCATGTAGTAACGAGTCAACAATAATGTTGAGCGAGTTCACAGTTGGGTGTTTGTTTTAAGTTGTTCCAAAAACGGTTTCCTTTAGCTGGCATCCTGCCGTGGGGGTTACCCCATAGTTGAAAACGTGATTTGTGTAACCCATTTACTCTGGCAATCCAGCCGTGGGGGCTACCCCATGTTTAGTTATCTGGATTTTCGGCCGTGGGGGCTACCCCATGTATATACTACTAGACTCGTTACCATATCGACTGCTGACTGTAGTCATGTTTATGTGCCCTGAACTGTCAATGTCTATCATCATTGATGTGCCCAGATCCATTAGTTCATGCCCGTCCTCTGCGGCACGGTGTGAGGCTTGTCAAACCTAAATAGCGCTATCTAACTAATGACCCGCCTGCCATTGGCCCGGCGATTAAGTCGATATAAAAAGGAGGGACTTCGTGATAGAGTTTTGGTCTAGCAAAAGTTAACTGTCCATAAGGACGAGGAATTACATTCCTGAACCAGTACTGTCCTACCCAAGAAAGGACGAGGAATCCATGTTCCTTAAACCCATTCCCAACCCATGGGAATCCCATGCTTTGTAGAAAGTGTGAACTCACCTTAAATTAGCTTGGCAGATAATCAAAGGTCACTTGAGCTAATTGTGGTCAACCACGTCCTAGTATGGTTACCACACAAGTCAGATTCAAACCAAGTAATACACGTATATTTTTCTACACGTATACTAGCAAGTTGCATACAAGTATTATTCATGGCAGTCCAATCAACAGTACACAACATACCCGTTCAACAGTAACATATAAAGTCCATGTATTCGGCCCAAATACTTAGGCCTGTAACAGTGCAAGTCTAAACAGAATATATAATCAGGTGGTCTCGAGTCGAGACCAGAGATCTCGAGTCGAGACGGTGCTGTCTCGGTTTATAGTCTTCATCACTCGAGACCAGGTGGTCTCGAGTCAGGTCTCGAGTCGCAACATGACCCGCAACCGTGGTTTCGAGTCATGTTGTTTGTGTGCTGATAAGGTGTGGTCTCGAGTCGAGACTAGGGGTTCTCGACTCGTAACCCGTGTCACAACTAGAAGATGTAACAACCTTCCTTATTTTCAGCTCATTAATTCCGTAACAATTGCTAACAAGTTTGGTAGTTTCAATTCAGATTAAACGACATCAAATTCAGAAATCATGCATCTTCATACACCCTAATCATAATCTAATCATGAATAATCAAACCATCACTATACAAAACATACGATCGGCTCTTTAGACTAGTGAATCCGAACACTTAACATGCAACCCTAGTTTTATGTGTACAACAAACTAATCAGTACAACACATCACATATTCGAACATCATCGATTTATTATCATGCTTTCAGATCCTACTTAGATCAATAACCTTCAAATCCATGCATACAATCATATCAATGCTAGTTCCTTATCATGATATATATCTAATAATTTACTATGCGAGTTAATCCATCCATTCGATTCTGTAAACCATGTAACAACCTTACATCATATTTTGATCACAACATAACTTGTATTTCCAATATCTCATAGCCGAAAACAACAAGGAATCACATACCAAAACAAAACTAAAGATACTAACCGAGAGTTTGAGTGCACACAAGTGATGGAACGAGGGAGATATGATGTCGCGATCCAAGAAAAGCTTCGAGGGAAAGGTTTGTTGCCGTCGCACAAGAGGTAGGAGAAGAGAGAGTTTTAGGGTTTTGTGTGTTTTCTTATGTTATGAGGGTTATACACAACCCCCTTGTGTATTGTGCGCATGAGAGGAGTGGGCCGAACCCATCTTGGGTTGCCTCCTTGGTCTCGAGTTCAAGTATAGTGGGCCGAGAGTGGTGTGTGATGAGGGATAAGGTGTGCGGCCCAAAGGGCTTGTGCAATTAGCGACCAAGTTTATCATACATACATACATACATTACACACATTCACAAAACACGTAACATTTATTCGATAACATCAACAAATCAATTAATCGCATAGAGTTCATACATGCCACATTAAACACAAGGACAAGTTCTGAAGTACGAGTTGTCACATTATCCCCAAGTTGAAAGAAATTTCGTCCCGAAATTTGGTACGTACTCACTGAGGAAGCTAGTTAAGTTGCATGGTTTTCCTGGGGTGTCACATCCTCCCCCCGTTGATCTGGAATTTCGTCCCGAAATTCCGTAGCTTCAGCCTCAGTAGTGGTTGTATTGTTTGCGAAAAGTTGGGGATACTTTTGTTTCATTTGATCTTCGCGTTCCCAGGTGAACTCTGGGCCGCGACGTGAGTTCCAACGAACTCGAACGAGAGGTATTCTAGTGCGCTTGAGGACCTTAACATCCCGGTCCATGATTTCAACTGGTTCCTCAATGAATCGTAACTGCTCGTTGATAGTGAGCTCCTTCAAAGGAACTATGAGGGTCTCATCTGACAGACACTTCTTCAGACTCGACACGTGGAAAACGTTGTGAACTGCACTGAGTTCTGCTGGTAAGTTCAGTTTGTAGGCCACCTTGCCTATTTTCTCGATTATTTCGAAAGGTCTGACGTATCGTGGGTTAAGCTTGCCTCGTTTACCAAAACGAACCACACCCTTCCAGGGTGAAACTTTGAGTAGCACTCGCTCCCCAACCTGGAGCTCGAGTGGTTTCCTGCCCTTATCGGCGTAGCTTTTCTGATGGTCACGAGCTGCCACCATTCGTTGTCGTATCTGAGCAATCCTTTCTGTTGTGTCTACCACAAGTTCTGGACCAGTGATCTGACTATCCCCCACCTCTGCCCAACAAAGAGGTGATTGGCATTTACGCCCGTACAATGCCTCAAACGGAGCAGCTTTAATGCTGGTGTGGTAACTGTTGTTATACGAGAATTCCACTAGTGGTAGATGTTTTTCCCAACCATTGCCAAAGTCAATCACACATGCCCTAAGCATGTCTTCAAGGGTCTGGATGGTGCGTTCAGACTGCCCATCCGTTTGCAGGTGATAAGCTGTGCTCATATCTAAACGTGAGCTAAAGGACTTGTGCATTGCTTGCCACAGTTCAGAAGTAAAACGTGCATCACGATCCGAGATAATAGAGGTGGGTACCCCGTGCCTCGAGACAACTTCCTTAAGATATACGTCTGCTAGAGTGGAGAACTTATCCGTTTCCTTGATAGCCAGGAAGTGTGCAGACTTTGTGAGTCGATCCACGATCACCCAAATAGTGTCGTTTCCACGCTGAGATCTAGGCAGGCCAGTAACGAAATCCATGAAAATTTGCTCCCATTTCCATTGTGGCATCTCTGGTTGTTGAAGTAGGCCTGAGGGTTTCTGGTATTCAGTCTTGACTCTCGCACAAGTCAAGCACTTGCTGACGTAAGTTGCTATGTGGGCCTTCATGCTAGGCCACCAGTACGTAGTTTTCAAGTCGTGGTACATCTTATCCGAACCAGGATGTACTGAGTAGTGAGACTTGTGTGCTTCATCCATCACAAGCTCTCGTAGGTTGCCATAGAGTGGGACCCAAATACGTCCTGTTACGTAGTAGGCACCGTCTGCCTTTTGTTCTAATCGCTGCCTTGAGCCGCGTAGGGCTTCAGCCCTGACGTTGTCTGGTTTCAATGCTTCAACCTGAGCATCTCGTATCTGAGCAGGAAGGCTAGACTGAATGGTAAGTTGTAATGCTCGTACGCGCTTAGGCGTAGTGTCCTTTCGACTGAGGGCGTCAGCCACAACATTGGCTTTGCCTGGATGGTACTTGATCGTGCATTCATAATCATTCAACAACTCGACCCACCGACGTTGACGCATGTTCAACTCCTTTTGCTTAAAGATATGCTCGAGACTCCTGTGATCGGTGTAAATGGTGCACCTGGTACCGTACAGGTAATGTCTCCATATCTTGAGTGCAAAAACAACAGCTCCCAGCTCCAAATCGTGTGTAGTGTAGTTCCTTTCGTGAATCTTAAGTTGACGTGACGCATAAGCGATAACCTTGTCACGTTGCATCAGCACACATCCAAGTCCCTGGATGGATGCGTCGCAATAAACCACAAAATCGTCTGTGCCTTCAGGCAATGAGAGGATAGGGGCGCTACAAAGTCTATCCTTTAAGTGTTGAAACACAGTTTCCTGTGCATCACCCCATCGATAGGTGACACCTTTCTGTGTTAGTGAGGTGAGAGGTTGCGCAATCTTGGAGAAATCCTTGATAAACCTTCTGTAATAGCCCGCCAAACCCAAGAATTGGCGAATTTCCATTGGTGTTCTAGGTGCAGGCCAGTTCCTGATCGAGTCTACCTTGGATGGATCAACATGGATCCCATCCTTGTTTACCACGTGGCCTAGGAAATGGACTTCACGAAGCCAGAAGTCGCATTTTGAGAACTTAGCATAAAGCTGTTCTGTTCGTAGGAGTTCCAAAATAAATCGTAGATGCTGCTCGTGTTCTTCCTGACTCTTAGAATAGATCAGGATGTCGTCGATAAAAACTATGACGAACTTGTCGAGGTAAGGCTTGCACACCCGATTCATAAGGTCCATGAAAACCGCAGGTGCGTTTGTTAGCCCAAAGGGCATGACCAAAAACTCGTAGTGTGCATAACGAGTTCTAAAGGCTGTTTTGGAGACGTCCTCTTCTCGGACTCTCAGCTGGTAATATCCTGATCTTAGATCAATCTTCGAGTAGTAGCTCGACCCTTGCAGCTGGTCAAACAAGTCGTCAATGCGTGGAAGAGGATAACGATTCTTCACCGTCACCTTGTTGAGTTCATGGTAATCGATGCACATTCTGAAAGTACCGTCTTTCTTCTTTACGAATAGCACTGGAGCTCCCCATGGCGAAGAGCTAGGACGAATAAAACCCTTATCCAAGAGTTCTTGTAGTTGCGTAGAGAGTTCTTCCAACTCTGATGGAGCTAAACGATACGGTGCACGAGCTATAGGGGCTGCTCCAGGAGCTAGCTTGATTTGAAACTCGACCTGACGATGAGGCGGAAGACCAGGTAATTCCTCAGGGAATACCTCAGGATAGTCGCGTACAATCGGAAAATCTTCTATCTTCTTGTCTTTCTTTGAGGTATCAGTAACAAGAGCCAAAATAGCAGTGTGACCCTTTCGCAAACACTTCTGGGCCTTAAGGAAAGAGATGATGCTCACAACAGCACCACTCTTGTCGCCACGAATCATAAGAGGTTCATCACTTGAACAAGGAATACGGAAAATATTTTCGTTGCAAAGAATCTCTGCTCGGTGTTGGGATAACCAATCCATCCCAATGACAACATCGAAGCTATCCAAAACTATAGGAATGAGGTCGATAGAGAAGGTGTGATCAGCAAGAACAAGACTACAACCCTTGACTATGTGTGTGGCCTTTAAACTCTTACCATTGGCTAGCTCTACAGTGTGTTTGGTGTTCAACAGTGTTGGGGTACGCTTAAGCATTTGACTAACTTTTAAGGACACGTAGCTAGTATCAGCACCCGAATCAAATAAAACTGTAACGTAAAAGTCGTCAAGAAGGAACTTACCCGTCACAACATTGGGATCATTCCTCGCTTCACCTTGTCCAATCACGAACACCCGCCCCTGGCACCATTGCCGTTGTTACCCCCGTTGTTTCCATTCCCCTGGTTGATGTTATTGTTGTTGTTGTTGTTCTGGTTCCTGTTCAGTTGGGGACAATCTCTCTTGAAGTGGCCTTCAGCTCCACACTGAAAGCATCCTTTGTTGTTACCTTGCTGCTGCTGCTGCTGGCATTGATTCTGTGGGGCTTGTTGTTGCTGACGATTCTGGTTTGCGGGGTATAAACTTCTGCAATCCTTTGCAGCGTGGCTTGGCTTGTTACACCGATGACAGTTACCCCTGGTGCATGGCCCGTTGTGGTGTAGGTTACAGCGATTGCATTTGGGGTGATTTCCCTTGTACCCACCTTGACTTTGACTACCGGATGATTGCTGACTAGGGCTCTTGTAGTCGTCAGTCCTCCTCTGCTGAGACTGAGACTGTACAGAAGTGAACCTTTGCTTGAAGCTCCATCCCATTTTCGCTTGTTGTCACTAGGAGCATCTGAAGTAGCTGTAGCACTAATACGCTTTGGTAACCTGTTCTGCTCCACCGCCTGATCAGTGAGACGATGAGCCAATTGAACAACCTGCTATATGGTGGCAAGGTTAGCCGAAGTCACATGACTTTGGATCTCTGGCACTAAGCCCTTAAGGTATAGTTCGATGCGTTTGATGGGAGGATCCACCATAGTAGGACACAGAATAGCTAACTCATTCGATCTTTTCGTAAACGCTTCAATCTCTGACCCCGTCATCTTGAGGTTGAAGAACTCGACTTCCAGTTTGTGAATTTCATCACGATTGCAATACTCCTCTTTGATCATTTCCTTAAAGTTGTTCCATGGGGTGGCGTTAGCAGCAACCAACCCCAGCATTTGAACCTGAGCGTTCCACCATGTGAGCGCTAAACCTTCAAGAGTACCGGTAGCATACTTCACCCTGTGAGCCTCAGGGCATTCACACATCTCGAACACAGATTCGAGCTTTTCAAACCAGTGGAGGAGACCTACGGCTCCTTCAGTGCCACTGAAAGTAGTTGGTCGGCAGTCCATAAAAGTTTTGAAGGTGCACACAGGAGGTTGTGCAGGTTGACCTGTCGTGGGTGTAAGAAAGGACAAAGTTTAACACAAAGATTGGTTCACGAGAGTAGGACCTAAAGATCCTAGAATGAGTTTAAACTGCAGGGTATACCTCCTGCCTGTGCCGCTGCAAGTGCCGTAGCAACTTGTTGGTTAATTAGAGCCGTCAACTGGGCTTGAGTCATGTTAACGCGTCCAGACATGATCTTCATATCAAGGGAAACATGTGTGAGAGGGGTTCGCGAAAGTGCGATGACAGAAGAGAGTAAGCACACCCGTGTTTTCAATTAACAGTGACTATGTTTATCTAAGCATACCATAAGCAAAGTTCTATGTAATCTAGCATGTAGGCAATAAAACAAAAACCATATTACCTAGAATGTCGAGTCTTGCACGTGGAGCAAAGCGTCGTTGTGGATCGTAGAGCACTATACAGGTTATAGTCTGGTTTTAACAAAAACGTTTTCCCCTTATTAAAACCAAGTTCACTATAACCAATGGCTCTGATACCAATCTGTCACACCCCCCAAAAATCCACCTGCGGAGTATCACCGCTTGGAGGCGTGACTGACCAGGATCAAGCCACCAATCATATTGAACAAACATGTAAGTAATAATAAAATCCAACACAATACAATTGGTGTCCAAACAAAACATAGTTTAAGTTATTAGCGGAAGCAAATAGTTCAAAACTCAAATCATAAAGTAAAAGTGTTTAAGTTCATCATGAACACTCAATGTCCATGCTCCACAACGACTCTCCCCCATGCAAGCTCCTGCTAAACCTATTGACCTGCAAAGCATGTAGTAACGAGTCAACAATAATGTTGAGCGAGTTCACAGTTGGGTGTTTGTTTTAAGTTGTTCCAAAAACGGTTTCCTTTAGCTGGCATCCTGCCGTGGGGGTTACCCCATAGTTGAAAACGTGATTTGTTTAACCCATTTACTCTGGCAATCCAGCCGTGGGGGCTACCCCATGTTTAGTTATCTGGCTTTTCGGCCGTGGGGGCTACCCCATGTATATACTACTAGACTCGTTACCATATCGACTGCTGACTGTAGTCATGTTTATGTGCCCTGAACTGTCAATGTCTATCATCATTGACGTGCCCAGATCCATTAGTTCACGCCCGTCCTCTGCGGCACGGTGTGAGGCTTGTCAAACCTAAATAGCGCTATCTAACTAATGACCCGCTCGCCATTGGCACGGCGATTAAGTCGATATAAAAAGGAGGGACTTCGTGATAGAGTTTTGGTCTAGCAAAAGTTTACTGTCCATGAGGATGAGGAATTACATTCCTGAACCAGTACTGTCCTACCCAAGAAAGGACGAGGAATCCATGTTCCTTAAACCCATTCCCAACCCCTGGGAATCCCATGCTTTGTAGAAAGTGTGAACTCACCTTAAATTAGCTCGGCAGATAATCAAAGGTCACTTGAGCTAATTGTGGTCAACCACGTCCTAGTATGGTTACCACACAAGTCAGATTCAAACCAAGTAATACACGTATATTTTTCTACACGTATACTAGCAAGTTGCATACAAGTATTATTCATGGCAGTCCAATCAACAGTACACAACATACCCGTTCAACAGTAACATATAAAGTCCATGTATTCGGCCCAAATACTTAGGCCTGTAACAGTGCAAGTCTAAACAGAATATATAATCAGGTGGTCTCGAGTCGAGACCAGAGATCTCGAGTCGAGACGGTGCTGTCTCGGTTTATAGTCTTCATCACTCGAGACCAGGTGGTCTCGAGTCAGGTCTCGAGTTGCAACATGACCCGCAACCGTGGTTTCGAGTCATGTTGTTTGTGTGCTGATAAGGTGTGGTCTCGAGTCGAGACTAGGGGTTCTCGACTCGTAACCCGTGTCACAACTAGAAGATGTAACAACCTTCCTTATTTTCAGCTCATTAATTCCGTAACAATTGCTAACAAGTTTGGTAGTTTCAATTCAGATTAAACGACATCAAATTCAGAAATCATGCATCTTCATACACCCTAATCATAATCTAATCATGAATAATCAAACCATCACTATACAAAACATACGATCGGCTCTTTAGACTAGTGAATCCGAACACTTAACATGCAACCCTAGTTTTATGTGTACAACAAACTAATCAGTACAACACATCACATATTCGAACATCATCAATTTATTATCATGCTTTTAGATCCTACTTAGATCAATAACCTTCAAATCCATGCATACAATCATATCAATGCTAGTTCCTTATCATGATATATATCTAATAATTTACTATGCGAGTTAATCCATCCATTCGATTCTGTAAACCATGTAACAACCTTACATCATATTTTGATCACAACATAACTTGTATTTCCAATATCTCATAGCCGAAAACAACAAGGAATCACATACCAAAACAAAACTAAAGATACTAACCGAGAGTTTGAGTGCACACAAGTGATGGAACGAGGGAGAGATGATGTTGCGATCCAAGAAAAGCTTCGAGGGAAAGGTTTGTTGCCGTCGCACAAGAGGGAGGAGAAGAGAGAGTTTTAGGGTTTTGTGTGTTTTCTTATCTTATGAGGGTTATACACAACCCCCTTGTGTATTGTGCGCATGACAGGAGTGGGCCGAACCCATCTTGGGTTGCCTCCTTGGTCTCGAGTTCAAGTATAGTGGGCCGAGAGTGGTGTGTGATGAGGGATAAGGTGTGCGGCCCAAAGGGCTTGTGCAATTAGCGACCAAGTTTATCATACATACATACATACATTACACACATTCACAAAACACGTAACATTTATTCGATAACATCAACAAATCAATTAATCGCATAGAGGTCATACACGCCACATTAAACACAAGGACAGGTTCTGAAGTACGAGTTGTCACATTATCCCCAAGTTGAAAGAAATTTCGTCCCGAAATTTGGTACGTACTCACTGAGGAAGCTAGTTAAGTTGCATGGTTTTCCTGGTTTTCCTGGGGTGTCACATCTCGACCCCGAGATTTTACTGGAATAAGCGAGGGTACTTCTGTCGCATAGTGGACTCAACTTCCCACGTATATTCGGGACCTCTACGGGCATCCCATTTGACCTTTACTATAGGTACATCCTTCCTTCGAAGCTTTTTAACCTGACGATCCTCGATCGATATAGGTCTTTCAACAAATCTTAGGCTTTCATCAATTTGTACGTCTTTATGAGACATTGCTAGCGATTCATCAGCTAGGCATTTCTTGAGATTACAGATGTGGAACACATTATGGATTCCACTCAGCTCCTCTGGCAAGTTTAGCTTATAAGCTACACTGCCGACACATTCTATAATTTCGAATGGCCCAATATATCTCGGGCTTAGCTTGCCCTTCTTACCAAAACGCATCACACCCTTCCAGGGTGATACTTTTAGTGAGACTTTATCGCCAATCTCAAACTTTAGAGGTTTTCGCCTCTTGTCAGCATAACTTTTCTGCCTATCCCTGGCAGCTTTCAGGCGATCACGAATCTGGACAATCTTGTCCGTCGTTTCAAGGACTATATCAGGTCCTGATAACTGAGCTTCTCCTACTTCTGCCCAACAAACAGGCGTTCTGCATTTCCTACCATATAATGCCTCAAAAGGCGCAGCCTGAATGCTTGTATGGTAGCTATTATTATAGGAGAACTCGATCAAGGGCAGGTGGTCATCCCAACTACCTCCCAAATCAATAACACATGCATGAAGCATGTCTTCGAACGTTTGAATCGTACACTCACTCTGTCCATCTGTCTGAGGATGGTAAGCAGTACTAAAGTTCAAACGAGTGCCCAAGGATTGTTGGAAACTTTTCCAAAAGCGAGAGGTGTATCTAGTATCTCTATCAGAGATAATAGACACCGACACTCCACGAGGAATTACACACATCGTCCCTATGTGTCATACTATACACAGCATCAGAAGGTTACATCTAGGGATAGATCTTATTCTACGCCAATGAAGGTTGAAAGACCTAAGGCAATGATGAATAAGCATCCCTAGGTTAAACCATCTGATGGGGATTGGAATGCCGCAAAAGCTAAAAGGAAACAATCTTTGAAACCAAAACAAGTTTTGAAAAACAAAAAGGTTGAAAAGCAAACTGTTTTGCCCAAGGCACCTAAGAAATTAGAAAAGCCTAAACAAGTTTGGAAGGCAAAACATAATGCAGCGACATCACCAACCCCTGAAACAAAAGGGGACATGTGCTTTCGAGAAGTGTCGTATGTTGATGCTTCAGGAATACCCAGGACCACGATGGCCTGGGTAGCAATGTCTTACTAATCTCCTTACTTTTCAGGGACAACCAAGGAGAAGCTGTTGATAATCCTTGGATGTTGATAGCGGTTGTTCCAGAGACATAACGGGTAACATTTCAGTGTTGCAAAATGTATATTTCTTTATAGTTGATATGTTTCGTTTGAAGGAGATAAGAGAAGTAAGACATGATCAGCAAAAAGGTACAAATTTGAATTTCGTATTCTAATTTTGATATTGATTAGTCTTAAATCTTATGATAGAACGGTTAGGCAAAAACAACAAATAAATTTTCATTTTCTTTTGTGTTTCTCGTTGTACATACGTTTACGTTGTTAGGTAAATTTACGCATATGATTTACGCACAAATTTAGGGGGATATCTAGAGATATTTGTCTGTAAATATATTAAAAAAATGAGAAAATGAGAAAAATACAAAATTCAAAAAACAGAAAAATAAAAAATATTTTGTTGCATAAATGGGAAATGAAATAAATTATCACTATGTGGATTAAGGCTGACTCATGTAAGACCAATATTGAAATGGTCTGACTCTAGAGCGATATGTTGGTAGGCTTTATCTTGATGGCTAGATTCTTTGACTGGTTCTGTGAAGAACACTAATATCATTCTATGACCTCAGGAAATAACGTCACTTGGAATTAGGACATGCCTTTTTGAATACGTGTGTGACGTCCCGATACACACAATTTTGTCGTAGTTCTGAAATCTTTTCTGACCAACTCGTGTATCTCCTCTGTTTTGCATGAGCAAAGATCTGGAGGTGCTAGGCAATGTCAGCTTCTGTTTTGTGTGAGCAAAGACCTAGATGTACGTTGTAGCGCTATAGATCAAATACACCCGAAAGAGGCCCTCTAGTGCCCAAAAGAAACCCGAAAAACCTATATCAAATTGAGAAAATTCATTTGATCTGTATATTATATCCATCTCTGCAAATGATCTATTATGTTCTCTTCTCAATCCAGTCCCAGTCAAGATTTCAGAATCCTAGAACGCGCTTGGAAATATGTGGTAGGGAAACTGCCTGTATGATAGTGTGTTCTGATTAAAAATTCCAGGATCTGATTGTGATTTAAATTGAGTGTTCATATAAATTGAATTGAAAAATATGATAAATCAGTTGCAGATCATTATATGAAAAAGGCCTAAGGAGATAAGTTTAAGTGGACAAACATACTGGCAATCACTCGGATCACCCAAAGTAAATTAGTGTTGATAAGTGTAGTCTAGCCTGAAACACTGTGATTTGATCCCATTGCAATTGTAATTGTATATTAGTTTCTTTGCTTATTTGTGTTTCAGTTTATATTGTTAGTTTTTAAAAAAATAAAAATTCAAAAATAGTGTTTTATTTTTATTAAATCAAAAATCCAAAAATAGAGTGTTTATTTGTTTTATTAAAAATTTTAACTATTCTTGAAGATTTGATTGATCATCATAAGTTGAAAGAAATTTGAAATGTGAAATCCGAGTACAAAACTTGGATGTACCAAGTGTTCATGTCGTATTTCCATCTGTTGCACAGAATTGTTTCTTATGAATTTCTGAGCATGTGTAAATTTGATTTAAATCAAGAAACAGGGGTTGTTGAAGATTGAGATGCTGTTGGCTGCTGATAAAGCATGAAGCATCACTACAAAAAGATGTGCCTGAGTCAGAAGAACCAGATACGAGTCATCATCTGACAGTGATATACATTTGAAGAGGTACCTGTGAACCTGCTTGAAAGAGAAGACATTGACAAAGAACAGAGTTGCTGAGAATCCTCCGCCTGCATTCTTTTCAACAAGATTATCAAGCAAAGCTGATCGTGATTGAAAAGAACAAAAGATGCCAAGTTTGAAGATGAAAAGATGAAGTATCTTCCCACAGAGACATGGGATAGACGGTAGTTTGATAAAGACAACATAAAACTAGGGGGATATTGTAAGGCCATATAATAGTGTAGGTTTACGCTTATCTTGATCAAACACAATTATAGGCTATTGGGCTTAGCCTTGTAGTGGGTTAGATAATGTTAGAATAAGCCATGTGGGCTAATTAATGATTTGGGCTTGTTTAGTTAGTAATGTGTATGTGGGCTTGGCCCAGCTTGTAATTAGGTCACCCTATGTGTTATAAATAGGGTGAGCCTAGGTCAATATTAGGTGGCTGTTCATTATTGTTCTTCATAGTCATATTTCGAATTCTGTGTTGGGTGTACCAGACGGTTCTTTAGAAACCGTTTTGTGACAATTGTCAAAATTTCATGTATCCATACAATAATTAGACAATGATTAGTGCTTAACGACTGTGCTGATTTAACATTTATAACATGAATGTTTTCTGATTATTGTTATCATACATACATGTGCATCACATATTGCATAATGTCATATCATTATTGCATGCAACACTTTATTGATTCAAATGATGCACGAAACAAAGTTAGCACAGTTATCAGACAAATCAGACAAATGCTGATGGAGTTAAGTACATAGACAGACATGGTATTGAGACACAGAATGTGCCAGAAACCAAGAGTTACACTAGTATAGTGTGTAGGAAAGTATGGATCATAAAGCTGCCTTCCTAGTGATAGTTTAAGTGCCGGAAAGTGCCAAAAACTCACATAAACTGCAGAATTCTGGAGAATTCAGCATTTAAACAACTTAAAATCACGCAGAAATATGGTTAAATGGTCCAGAATGCTTTCCTAAGTGTCGGGAATCAAAACCGTCACAAAAGATAACATAAAGAAAACACTCCGGTCACCAATTCGAATCCGTCATCAACCTAAAGATCAATTTTTGGATACAAGTGACTTTCTAAGAGCATCCACAATAGAGAGGTTTTTTTGATGTTTTTAAAGAGAGAGAAAGTGATGTGGAGGAGAGAGGGTGTGAGGTGGAGGAGAGAGTGTGTGGTGATGTATGTGAAGAAAAATGAGAAAAAATGGAGTGAAGAAGGTTATGTGAGTGTGATGTAGGAGAAATGAGAGAGGAGAGATAATATGTGTTTTGTGTTGTGTGAGTAGGGCAAGAGAGAAAAAGAAGGGGATTGGTTGGGCAGGTACTAATTAGACACCCTTAGACTGTCTCCAATGCACATGTGGGGGGATGCATTTGATGAGTTGGCATGCTGCACTTAGGAAGGATGGAGTGGAGTGAAGATTAAAATGAGGTGCATGTATGTGGGGAGGTGCATCTAAGTGCAGAGAGAGAAGGTGGGCCCATTCATTAATAAATCAATTTTAAGCTAAAAAAAAAGAAAAATATAGGAGAGAGGATGTATGTGGGAATGATGGGTTGGAGTTAAAAGAGGAGAGAGAGTGCATGTGTTAAGAATGTGTAAAAAGCTGATGTGGCAGTGATGATTAGGATGCATGTAGTAAATGCAGGCCGATGCATTGGAGACAGACTTATAAACAAGAAAAAATACCCTTTATTGGGGATGCTTTAACAACAACATCCCTTCATCATCATCAACAACACATCATCATCTCCAACATCGCGTCGTTACATCTCCAACAGAACCATTCAATTCCGCTGCAAACAGTCTCTGTACACCATAATTGACACCGATCCCGTACACCATCCTGGAACGGCACACCAAACTCGCACACCGAACCCGACGATCTTAATTGTGTGAATGTTACCGATGCTTCTACTTCATGTGTAAATGAGGTAAAAGTAGAGGATTGGGTTGAGGGGGATGATGTTGTTTGTCAAAAAGCTGACGATGTTTGTTTAAAAAAATCAAACTTGTCTGCTGATGCTCCTCCTTATGTGAGAAAGGGTGTTTCTGAGCCAGTTTTGAGAGTCCCGTCCACTAAATATGTGCCTCCAAAGCAAACAGTTAATAAATGAAAATAATAACCCTAACAGTGAATGTTCTAACTGTTGTAAAAAGGGACACAGGAAGCAGAGCACAAGTTTGAAAAGTCTGCAAACAAATCATCCAATAAGTCTTATAACTCAAACTCATCATCAGTTGGATCTAATGGATCAAGATATGCTCATTATGTGAAGAAGCAAACATGCTAAAACTGCGGCATACCCAGTCACATTACGAGGAATTGCACACATCGTCCCTATGTGTCATACTATACACAGCATCAGAAGGTTACATCTAGGGATAGATCTTATTCTACAACAATGAAGGTTGAAAGACCTAAGCCAATGATGAATAAGCATCCCCAAGTTAAACCATCTGATGGGGATTGGAATGCCGCAAAAGCTAAAAGGAAACAATCTTTGAAACCAAAACAAGTTTTGAAAAATAAAAAGGTTGAAAAGCAAACTATTTTGCCCAAGGCACCAAAGAAATTATAAAAGCCTAAACAAGTTTGGAAGGCAAAACATAATGCAGCGACATCACCAACCCCATAAACAAAAGGGGACATGTGCTTTCGAGAAGTGTCGTATGTTGATGCTTCAGGAATACCTAGGACCACGATGGCCTGGGTAGCAATGTCTTACTAATCTCCTTACTTTTCAGGGACAACCAAGGAGAAGCTGTTGACAATCCTTGGATGTTGATAGCGGTTGTTCCAGAGACATAACGGGTAACATTTCACTGTTGCAAAATGTATATTTCTTTATAGTTGATATGTTTCGTTTGAAGGAGATAAGAGAGGTAAGACAGGATCAGCAAAAAGGTACAAATTTGAATTTCGTATTCTAATTTTGATATTGATTAGTCTTAAATCTTATGATAGAACGGTTAGGCAAAAACAACAAATAAATTTTCATTTTCTTTTGTGTTTCTCGTTATACGTTTACGTTGTTAGGTAAATTTGCGCTTATGATTTACTGTAACACCTCGAAAATTTCGGGTTCAATAATAAAACGACACGTGTCATGTAAGACAAAACGCGTTGTAAACCCGGATTAAATAAAGACGTATTGGCAGGATTTAAAAGTGGCGTCATGTTAATTTTTACCTCTGAACACCTCATTTATAAATCCCAAGACCCAAAGTTTTTATATATTAAACATCTATCATGCCAAAAATCCAGAAATGGATTGCAAATAATAGGTCGGAAGTGCATGATAAGATCCCACAAAGAAAAGAATGGTAAACCTTAACTTTCGGTACTTGTTTTTGGTTTCAAAGTGAAACAATACATAATGGTAGGGTATGAAACTATTCTAGACACATTATGGAGGTCCCTAAGTGTTATTTGAGGTCACAAAGTCGGATAGTGGGGGTTCCCTTTCGAAATGCCAAAGAACAGTCAACAATTGAGGCTGAGGAGACGCATACGGACCTCAACCTCAACAATGTTGAGGTCCGTAAGGTAACTGCCAGCAACAGAAAACCTTCTGCAGCCGGTTTCACGCACTTCTGACCGATCTTATGGGTTTTTCTCACTTGTAAACGACCCCAAAAATGTTCCTAGACCTTAGGGACATGTGTAAACGAATTGTGGTTAGTCCTAGAGTGAGTTGTCAACCAATCATAGTGAGTTCTTCAC
The DNA here is from genome assembly GCA_030545235.1 of Helianthus tuberosus. Lineage (NCBI taxonomy): Eukaryota > Viridiplantae > Streptophyta > Magnoliopsida > Asterales > Asteraceae > Helianthus > Helianthus tuberosus. The sequence goes on from JARYGA010049921.1 coordinate 30,506, forward strand.
TATATAAAGCCCAACATGTTGCACATTCATTCTTCACACTTGCAACTGATCTTTGGAGCATTCCTGGAGCTAAGGAACTCTCCCTTCTGATCAAAATTCGTGCATTGGACTCTTGTAAGTCTACTAGTTCTTATTTGGTTGTGTTTAGCTTAGTTAATTAGCTAAAAGTCAAACCGTCGTAATTACGGTTTGACTTCGAGATTAGTCACTAATGACTCAGTCTTATCTCGAATTAAAAATAGTTTTAGAATGGTATTTATGTGGGAAATAAAACCCCAAAAGGGTTTCCCCTGATCACCATCCTAAGCAGGTTAAATGTCGGGTCAAACCTTTACTTAAAAAGTCAACATAATGCTTAAAATGTCTTTTATGCATAATTAGCTATCTAGAACATTTGTAACCTGTTTGAACATTGTTATAACTTAGAAATAAGTGTAAGAACATGTCCCAACATGTTCAACCCGACTATTTCCTGTTTAGACCCGGTTCGGAACCGAAAGTCACATAGTTTGACTTTTCGGTTGACTTTCAGTTCTGACCCGTTAGGGCATATTTTAGAAATGCCTCAGAGCTTAAATTGGATTAGGATACATGTTAGAACAACCCTCTATGATCATACACCTTGGTTCACTAGTTATCCAATTAATATGCAAGTTTCCGCTAAATGCTCATACGTGGACCGTTATGCCCTTATTACCTTAAATCATGATTTATGAAAATGTAAAAGTGTAGAAACCTTAGTTACTGATATAAAGACTTGGTTGCAAAGTTTGACATCAGTTTGACTTGTAGATTAAGAGTTATGCTCATTGTCGCTAAATTAAGGCTTTATGTTAACAACATGGCGTAATTAGCATAAAGCCTAGTTAAACATACTTTTTGATATCAAATCTTTTACTCACTGATGTTATATATTATTTTGGGATTTTTAAGGATTTTTAATTAATTTTAGGTCGAACATAACTAGTAGTCGTAGGCTTAATCCGGTAATTGTCGGTTTTGCCCTTACGGGCCATAAAATGAGTTTTACACATCTAAACGATTCCAAACCTTTTGCTACTGATTAATTATGATAAATAAATTATTTTAAGCCTTCTGGAAATATAAAATATCAGATTTAAGTATCGAACCCGGTAATGGCCCTTAATCGCCATAATTAGCGTTTTTAACGCATAGTATGTCTTAGAATCATATTGGACATACCCGGGTTGATACCTACTGATATATGAGGCAAATTATGATATTTTAACAGTAAGCAAAGGTTGATAAACTCAGACTTCGTTTTTGAGCTTTTCGGCTTATGTGAAATTACCAAAATACCCCTACGGGGCCTAGTTGGTTAAATATGATAAATTTCACATATATGCCTTAGCCTACTGTTATAACACATCAAAATGAGTATGTTTGCTGTTTACATCAGACCTGTAACTCAGCTTAACATATAAACACTTTTACAAACTTTAAAATGACCAAACTACCCCTACGGGGCATAGTTGGTGTTTAAATTAGTTCGGGGCATAACGAAAGACATCCTACTGATGTTACAACATAATTGAAGCATATTAACTTAGGAAACCTGTATATGGCTCTTACGGATACCCGTTACGCATATTACGCGTTCGGCTCGGTTTATGTAACAAGATTACATAAATTAGCCGAAACGGGTCAAACCTTATCGGTTTTATCTCAAAATCCAGAATGTGATTAATAAACCCATATTAAACAAGTATTCAAACTTTTCGGGTCTGAATCACATTCTATCCGGTCTTCGCTTAATCGTGCGTACGAACCGTATCTTCGAAACTAGCCGGTCTAAGCTTAAGCATAATTAAAGACCCGCTAGGATTCTAATAGGTTATATTTAACCTTCGTTCCAGATTAGGAGAAACAGTAAAAGCTACTTGCTATTTGATTCTTGTGACTATACTTTGCATCAAGGTAAATACTTTTAACTTATTTTCCCTATACGGGCTTGGGTTACGGTACATAGCGTACCGCTTGATCGGGCGTCAAATCTTCCATCGTTTAGGTGGTTAATTGAATAATTTGAACGGCTCGTTTAAACAGTATTGTTTACTTTACCGCCTTTGGGGGGTTAATGACCATGTCCCGGATATCCTTGGCATTATCTTACAAGATAGCCACGACCTGAGCACGGGGTGTAGGCGTACACCTGTCGGTGTATAACTCTAGAATTGTGGTGTGTCTATTGATCCTTAACCCGGATACGTCCGGGCTACTGAACGCATAAGTAACATGTAATTCGTTAACAAGATTATAATATTAAATAATTCTCCCAAGTTAATAAAAATGTTTATGCCATGTGCATCCAAACCAATTTTCAATCATTTTATAAAATGAGTCAGTTGAATGTATTTACCAGTGTAAACTGACGTATTTTCCCAAAAAGATTAAATGCAGGTACTAGGCGAAATAGGCTGGAAGTCTCCTAAGCATCACTAGAAGTTTCGCAAACTTAAGATGCCGAAGTCTGTTGAACCATAAACAATATTTTTATTATTCGATCCTACTGTGGATAAACACGGGATAATTGTGACTTTGTTTACAATAAATAAATTGGGTTGTATCTTATTTAAATTGCTTCCGCTGTGCATTATTATATTGTGTTGTTTGACTATTACGTTGCCAACCACGTCACGATACTCCCCCACCGGGCCCACCGGTGACACGTGGAAATCGGGGTGTGACAGGTTGGTATCAGAGCCAACACTGAGTGAATTAAACACTAGTCTTTTGTGTTTAATCTCAGTTACACAATTTGCACAAATCTAAACCTTCGAGTCTAGACTTATAACATAGGACAAACTCCACCTTATTCGGTTTTTGTTTTGTCCTTTTAAACTTTATATTTTGTATTGTTATCTCATGCTTTATTGACAGGAATATCGATAATGCCGCCAAGATTCTTCAGGACCCGAGGAAGAGGCAAGGGGCCAGTTGCCGCCCCCAATGATCATGAAGCTGGACCATCGCGAAGGTGAGCTCCATCCAATACGGAAAGTGATGACCCTAGAGATAACCGGTGGAACCAAGTCGAACCAGCCAGACGATCGGTTTCGCATACCCCAAGACCGCCCGTACTCAATCCATATGAACCCAACAACCCCCAGCCTTCATACATACCACTACAAAGATCTTTGTCCCATCACTCATATGGGGACCCTTTGCCAGCCTTTCAAGACCGGTTTAATCCGGTAGGCTTCGCACCAGAACCCGTGGGTTTTAACCCACTAGGGCCTGAAGATCACTTCTCAGGGGATAATGCTGACGATATGGATGAGGATACTGACCCCATCATGCCTGCAAGTGGTACGCCGAATCATCCGATCGAGATCTCCGACGGATCATCCTTTCACGGATCACCTTACGGCGGTCCAGATAGTTTTCAAGCACTGTTCGAACCACACCAGTGGTATTATACACCATCACACCACTCATCATCTCATGGGCAGCATCAGCAGCAGCAGTATCAGCAGCAGCAACAGGAGCCACAGCCTCAGCCGCATCATCAAGATTCATCTGAGGATCATCGGTTTGTGGCAGTTACGCCACCACCTCCACCGCCTCCAGTTCAACCGCCACCTCCTCAATCGCCAAGGCGAAGAAGAACAGGTGCCCGCATATCAGTGCGACCGGGGGGTTTCACTTTCGATTCCCCACGTCAGTCTAGTGCTAGTCACTACCCACCGCACTATGAGGACCCGCAAATGGGCGGACCCTCTAACCCTGCCGTACTGCAGCCGCCTCCAATGGGTTTTGACCAACCGATACCAGCATACCCGGGTGGTATGGGCTACAACCCATTTGAACCCTCAACGCATCATAACTATGGTTACGGAGAGGCTGATCCATACATGGTAGCAGCGAACTACGGTACTCAAGAACCATATGTGGATCCTTGGGGGGTGAGTTACCCGACTCAGGGATACTCGATACCTCCTCGACCCATTATCAGGACGCAGTCGCAGCCACCACAATTTTCTCCCCCAGAAAGGGAGGAAATTTTGCAGAGGTTGGAGCGGATGGAACGGGAAGCTCACGCGGAACGAAGGGAAAAGCAAACATTCTTCCAAGGACTGATGGGTCTGATCAAGGGGAAGAATAAGAAGGATCGTTGAATTCTTCCATTGCTGATGTATAAGCCCCTGCGTGGGTGTATTTGATATGTTGGGTTGAGCCCCTGCGTGGCATGCATGTTTGTTTGTTTGTTGTAAACCCCTACGTGGGTGTATGGTTTGAATAAGTAGTCCCTGCGAGGACATGTATTATATTTAGCCCCTACGTTGGGCATGTGTGTTATCGAACCCCTGCGAGGGTAATTATCTGTTTAACCCCTGCGAGGGAAATTTGTATTTGGAAGACCCATTTAGGGAAAATGTATAATATTCTAAAGGAATTAATGAAATGATTATTTTATAAATTTCATGTTGCCATTATGTGCATATATAAATTATAAATGAAATAAATAATTAAAAAAAAATCATCTCCTTTTCTTTTTAAAAAATAATCTGCCTATGTAATTATAAATCTTAAAGGGTAAAACCTAGCTTAGTGTCAAATATAAGACCGAGCTAAGATGGTAAGACCTGTTTAAGAGATTTAAATTCCTGTTAACATCTTAAAACATGTTAACACTCCTGGCAGAAGTGATTCGTTAAAAATCACATGTCATTTTATATGTATAAGGAGTCTTTAGAAGATTCCAAAACCCAGTTTAATGATCTCTGAATCTTGGGTCTACATCATCAATAAAGATGATCATATTTTTACCATACGTTGGTAATATAATGCCTACGGGCCCTGCTCATTTCTATATGAGCCAAAAGACAGTGGTAGTATAGACTCCCTGTCAAATAAAGGTAATGAACTAGGTTCAAACCTCAAAAGCCTTGATTCTCTGAAATCATAGTTTATAATTTATATTGTCCACGTGACTAGGCTTTTTGTGCCACAATAAAACTATTAATGTTTTATAAGTAGGATAAATTTCAATAGAAATCCTAAATAAATATGAATTAATAAGTTAACCTGATATGGTCTCTGTTCACCATGGTTAACGAGTTACCCTAAGGGGTAATTCTATACCTAAACTCCATAGTAAAAATATTGTTCTTTTTTTCTGCAACAGTTCAATTAAATGGCTGACTCGAATGAAGTTAATAGCCCTCCTGTGGAACCAAATGTGAATGCCCAGATTACATTAACGGGCGCTGAATTGAAAGCATTAATAGATGGTGCTATCACAGAGGCTTTGGATAGGCAGTATGAGGAGTACAGTGGTACTCGAAGCAGGACCCACTCTGCATCACGTTCGAAGCCCAGGACCCATTCTGAGGCTCATAACAAGCCTCCTCCCAAAAAGGATGGACCAAAGAAAAACGGTGATGATCGCCAGTCCACCAACCGCCAAAGTGATCCATCTCAGCATTTGGTACTGTATCAAGGACACCGTAACAAGGGTTGCACATATAAGTACTTTGTGTCTTGTAAACCCAGGGATTTTACGGGCGAGAAAGGAGCCGTCGACTGTATGACGTGGCTCGACGAAATGGACACTGTCGTGGACATCAGCGGATGTGCTGAAGGTGATGTGGTTAAATTTGTCTCACAGTCCTTCAAAGGTCAGGCGTTAGCTTGGTGGAGAGCTCTGATGGAGGCTTCAGGAAAGATCCCGTTGTATAGCATGACGTGGGATCAATTCATCGCCCTAATCAAGGAAAATTTCTGCCCTCAACATGAGGTGGAAAAGATCGAATCAGACTTTCTAGCACTGGTGATGAAGAACCTCGACTGTCAGGCTTATCTGACAAGCTTCAATACACTATCCCGGTTGGTACCTTACCTGGTAACCCCGGAGCCTAAAAGGATTGCTCGTTTTATTGGTGGTTTGGAACCCGAGATCAAGGCCAGTGTAAAAGCTTCTCGGCCAGTTACTTTCAGGTCTGTAACTGACCTTTCCTTATCCCTCACATTGGATGCGGTCCGACAGAGATCTAAGAGGAATAAGGATGCTGAGAAGAGGAAGCGAGAAGATGATGGTTCGCGTAGGTCGAACAAGAAGCACCGTGGGAGCGGTGATCACAAGAAGGGTTCAGATTCGAAGAAAGATGAGCATCGTTCTGGAGAGAAGCCCACATGCAAGACTTGCAAGAAACGGCACTTTGGAAAGTGCAGACTCGAATCAAACTCAAATAACGAGTCAAGGTCTTTTGCTTGTGGTTTGTGCAAATCCAAGGAACACAAAACCTTGGATTGCAAAAAGATGAAAGATGCGACGTGCTATCGTTGCAACGAGAAGGGCCACATAAGTACTAACTGCCCCAAGAACAACAAGAAGCCTGAAGAGGCTAAGAAGACTAATGCCAGAGTCTTCAGGATGGATGCGAAGGAGGCTGTGCAGGATGATAACGTCATAACAGGTACTTTCCTTGTAAATGATGTCTTTGCAAGAGTACTTTTTGATTCAGGCGCAGATAAGTCCTTCGTAGATCATAAATTTTGTGAGTTGTTGAATTTACCTGTCAAAACCCTAAAAGTGAACTATGAGGTAGAGTTAGCAGATGGTACCATAGAAACCGTCTCTACTGTGTTAGATGGATGTGTTATATCCATTAAGAACCATTCTTTTCATCTGTCTCTACTTCCGTTTAAATTAGCTGGTTTTGACATAGTTCTGGGTATGGACGGGTTATCTCATAACCAAGCCCAAATTGTCTGCAATCAGAAACAAGTGGTAATAAAGGCTCCGTCTGGTGAATCACTTACCATTCGGGGAGATACCCAGTACGGACTGCCTGAGCAGGTTACTATGCTCAAGGCTTCCAAATGTTTGAAGAAAGGGTGTGTCATCTACATGGCGCAAGTGATCATTTATGAGCCCAAATCGAAGATAGAAGACATCCCTGTCATCTCTGAGTACCCGGAAGTGTTTCCTGAGGATCTACCTGGTTTGCCACCAGATAGACAAGTGGAGTTCAGGATCGACATCATTCCAGGAGCGGCACCAGTTGCTAGAGCTCCATACAGATTGGCACCCACGGAAATGAAGGAGTTGCGGACGCAACTAGATGAATTGCTGACTAAGGGTTTCATTAGACCTAGTTCATCTCCTTGGGGAGCGCCAATCCTGTTCGTAAAGAAGAAGGATGGGTCGATGCGTCTGTGCATCGACTATCGCGAGCTTAATAAAGTCACGATCAAGAATAGGTATCCTCTGCCCAGAATCGACGATTTGTTCGATCAGCTTCAAGGGGCAAGTTATTTCTTAAAGATTGATTTGAGGTCGGGCTACCATCAATTGAAGGTCAAGGATGAAGACGTTCACAAGACTGCATTTAGGACTCGTTATGGTCACTACGAGTTCCTAGTAATGCCTTTTGGGCTCACTAATGCACCAGCCGCGTTCATGGATCTCATGAATCGCGTCTGCAAGCCTTACTTAGATAAATTTGTTATCGTCTTCATCGATGACATCCTTATTTATTCTAAGAATCAAGCTGACCACGAGAAACACCTTCGTTGTATTCTCAAACTCCTACATCAGGAGAAGCTCTATGCCAAATTCTCTAAGTGTGAATTTTGGCTACGAGAAGTCCAATTCCTTGGACATGTGGTCAGTGAGCGTGGTATCCAGGTGGATCCCGCTAAAGTTGAAGCTGTTATGAATTGGCAAGAGCCAAAGACACCTACGGAGATTCGTAGCTTCCTGGGATTAGCAGGATATTACAGACGCTTCATTGAAAATTTTTCAAGGATTGCTGCACCCCTAACTTCCCTGACCAAGAAGAAAGTAAAGTTCGTTTGGGGCCCTAAGCAGCAAGAGTCCTTCGACGTTTTGAGACAAAAGTTGAGCAACGCTCCTGTGCTTACCTTACCTAAAGGCGCTGAAGAATTTGTAGTTTATTGTGATGCGTCACACACTGGTATGGGGTGTGTGCTTATGCAGAAAGGCAAGGTGATTGCCTATGCATCACGACAGTTGAAGGTGCACGAAAAGAATTACACCACCCATGACTTGGAGTTGGGTGCCGTTGTGTTCGCACTAAAACTGTGGAGACACTATCTTTATGGAATAAAGTTTGTGATCTATTCTGATCACAAGAGCCTCCAGCATTTGTTTAATCAGAAAGAATTAAACATGAGGCAACGCCGTTGGATGGAAACCTTGAATGACTATGATTGTGAAATCAAGTATCATCCCGGCAAAGCGAATGTAGTCGCTGACGCCTTGAGCAGAAAAGAAAGGGTTAAACCCATTCGAATCAACGCCAAGCGTTTAGAGATAAAGAACAGTTTGATAGAAAGGGTGTTAGCTGCACAGAAGGAAGCTGTGTTGGAAGCTAACTATCCCAATGAAAAGCTAGGAGTAACTGAGGAGCAGTTAACTCTTAGCAAGGACGGACTTCTGAGGTTGAATGGACGAGTATGGGTTCCAATTTATGGAGGACTTCGTGATGTTATCCTCCAGGAAGCCCATAGTTCCAAATACTCCGTTCACCCTGGTGCTGATAAGATGTACCAGGATTTAAAGGCAAATTATTGGTGGATAGGCTTGAAAAAGTCTGTAGCCGCCCATGTAGCAAAATGCTTGACATGTGCGCAAGTCAAAGCCGAGCATCAGAAATCGTCGGGTTTGCTACAACAGCCTGAACTTCCTACGTGGAAGTGGGAAATGGTAACTATGGATTTTATTACCAAGTTACCCAAGACGAGGAAAGGAAATGACACGATATGGGTTATAGTTGACCGACTGACTAAGTCAGCTCATTTCTTACCCATCAAGGAGACTTATAGCTCCGATATGTTAGCCCAGTTATACGTTGATAAGATTGTAGCCCTACACGACATACCTGTAGCTATTATCTCTGATAGAGATACTAGGTACACGTCACATTTTTGGAAGAGCTTCCAGCAATCTTTGGGCACACGTTTGAACTTTAGTACGGCTTACCATCCTCAGACAGACGGTCAGAGTGAGCGTACTATTCAAACGTTGGAAGACATGCTACGTGCATGTGCGATCGAATTGGAAGGTAGCTGGGATAAAAACCTACCATTGATCGAATTCTCCTACAACAATAGCTACCATACCAGCATAAAGGCTGCGCCTTTTGAGGCATTATACGGTAGAAAGTGTAGATCGCCAGTTTGTTGGGCGGAAGTCGGAGAAGTCCAGTTATCAGGACCGGAGATCGTGTTTGAAACAACGGACAAGATTGTCCAGATTCGTAACAATCTCCAAGCTGCCCGGAATAGGCAGAAGAGTTACGCGGATCCAAGTCGTAAGGATTTTCACTTCGAAGTAGGTGACAAAGTCCTACTTAAAGTGTCACCATGGAAAGGGGTGATGCGATTTGGTAAGAAAGGCAAGCTAAGCCCGAGATACATAGGACCTTTCGAGGTTATCGAACGTGTCGGGTCAGTTGCCTATAAGTTGAACTTACCAGAAGAGCTCAGTGGAATTCACAATGTGTTCCACATCTGCAATCTAAAGAAGTGTTCCGCTGACGATTCACATGTCATGCCACATACAGATGTGCAGATAGACGCAAGCTTAAAATTTGTTGAAAAACCTTTGTCGATTGAAGATCGACAGGTAAGAAAGCTTCGAAGAAAGCATATACCTTTTGTAAAGGTCAAATGGGATGCCCGTAGAGGTCCCGAATTCACGTGGGAGTTAGAATCCACCATGAAGGAAAAATACCCGTATTTATTTCAGTAAATCTCGGGTCGAGATTTATTTTAAGGGGGTGAGGATGTAACACCTCGAAAATTTCGGGTTCAATAATAAAACGACACGTGTCATGTAAGACAAAACGCGTTGTAAACCCGGATTAAATAAAGACGTATTGGCAGGATTTAAAAGTGGCGTCATGTTAATTTTTACCTCTGAACACCTCATTTATAAATCCCAAGACCCAAAGTTTTTATATATTAAACATCTATCATGCCAAAAATCCAGAAATGGATTGCAAATAATAAGTCGGAAGTGCATGATAAGATCCCACAAAGAAAAGAATGGTAAACCTTAACTTTCGGTACTTGTTTTTGGTTTCAAAGTGAAACAATACATAATGGTAGGGTATGAAACTATTCTAGACACATTATGGAGGTCCCTAAGTGTTATTTGAGGTCACAAAGTCGGATAGTGGGGGTTCCCTTTCGAAATGCCAAAGAACAGTCAACAATTGAGGCTGAGGAGACGCATACGGACCTCAACCTCAACAATGTTGAGGTCCGTAAGGTAACTGCCAGCAACAGAAAACCTTCTGCAGCCGGTTTCACGCACTTCTGACCGATCTTATGGGTTTTTCTCACTTGTAAACGACCCCTAAAATGTTCCTAGACCTTAGGGACATGTGTAAACGAATTGTGGTTAGTCCTAGAGTGAGTTGTCAACCAATCATGGTGAGTTCTTCACTATATAAAGCCCAACATGTTGCACATTCATTCTTCACACTTGCAACTGATCTTTGGAGCATTCCTGGAGCTAAGGAACTCTCCCTTCTGATCAAAATTCGTGCATTGGACTATTGTAAGTCTACTAGTTCTTATTTGGTTGTGTTTAGCTTAGTTAATTAGCTAAAAGTCAAACCGTCGTAATTACGGTTTGACTTCGAGATTAGTCACTAATGACTCAGTCTTATCTCGAATTAAAAATAGTTTTAGAATGGTATTTATGTGGGAAATAAAACACCAAAAGGGTTTCCCCTGATCACCATCCTAAGCAGGTTAAATGTCGGGTCAAACCTTTACTTAAAAAGTCAACATAATGCTTAAAATGTCTTTTATGCATAATTAGCTATCTAGAACATTTGTAACCTGTTTGAACATTGTTATAACTTAGAAATAAGTGTAAGAACATGTCCCAACATGTTCAACCCGACTATTTCCTGTTTAGACCCGGTTCGGAACCGAAAGTCACATAGTTTGACTTTTCGGTTGACTTTCAGTTCTGACCCGTTAGGGCATATTTTAGAAATGCCTCAGAGCTTAAATTGGATTAGGATACATGTTAGAACAACCCTCTGTGATCATACACCTTGGTTCACTAGTTATCCAATTAATATGCAAGTTTCCACTAAATGCTCATACGTGGACCGTTATGCCCTTATTACCTTAAATCATGATTTATGAAAATGTAAAAGTGTAGAAACCTTAGTTACTGATATAAAGACTTGGTTGCAAAGTTTGACATCAGTTTGACTTGTAGATTAAGAGTTATGCTCATTGTCGCTAAATTAAGGCTTTATGTTAACAACATGGCGTAATTAGCATAAAGCCTAGTTAAACATACTTTTTGATATCAAATCTTTTACTCACTGATGTTATATATTATTTTGGGATTTTTAAGGATTTTTAATTAATTTTAGGTCGAACATAACTAGTAGTCGTAGGCTTAATCCGGTAATTGTCGGTTTTGCCCTTACGGGCCATAAAATGAGTTTTACACATATAAACGATTCCAAACCTTTTGCTACTGATTAATTATGATAAATAAATTATTTTAAGCCTTCTGGAAATATAAAATATCATAAATAAGTATCGAACCCGGTAATGGCCCTTAATCGCCATAATTAGCGTTTTTAACGCATAGTATGTCTTAGAATCATATTGGACATACCCGGGTTGATACCTACTGATATATGAGGCAAATTATGATATTTTAACAGTAAGCAAAGGTTGATAAACTCAGACTTCGTTTTTGAGCTTTTCGGCTTATGTGAAATTACCAAAATACCCCTACGGGGCCTAGTTGGTTAAATATGATAAATTTCACATATATGCCTTAGCCTACTGTTATAACACATCAAAATGAGTATGTTTGCTGTTTACATCAGACCTGTAACTCAGCTTAACATATAAACACTTTTACAAACTTTAAAATGACCAAACTACCCCTACGGGGCATAGTTGGTGTTTAAATTAGTTCGGGGCATAACGAAAGACATCCTACTGATGTTACAACATAATTGAAGCATATTAACTTAGGAAACCTGCATATGGCTCTTACGGATACCCGTTACGCATATTACGCGTTCGGCTCGGTTTATGTAACAAGATTACATAAATTAGCCGAAACGGGTCAAACCTTATCGGTTTTATCTCAAAATCCAGAATGTGATTAATAAACCCATATTAAACAAGTATTCAAACTTGTCGGGTCTGAATCACATTCTATCCGGTCTTCGCTTAATCGTGCGTACGAACCGTATCTTCGAAACTAGCCGGTCTAAGCTTAAGCATAATTAAAGACCCGCTAGGATTCTAATAGGTTATATTTAACCTTCGTTCCAGATTAGGAGAAACAGTAAAAGCTACTTGCTATTTGATTCTTGTGACTATACTTTGCATCAAGGTAAATACTTTTAACTTATTTTCCCTATACGGGCTTGGGTTACGGTACATAGCGTACCGCTTGATCGGGCGTCAAATCTTCCATCGTTTAGGTGGTTAATTGAATAATTTGAACGGCTCGTTTAAACAGTATTGTTTACTTTACCGCCTTTGGGGGGTTAATGACCATGTCCCGGATATCCTTGGCATTATCTTACGAGATTGCCACGACCTGAGCACGGGGTGTAGGCGTACACCTGTCGGTGTATAACTCTAGAATTGTGGTGTGTCTATTGATCCTTAACCCGGATACGTCCGGGCTACTGAACGCATAAGTAACATGTAATTCGTTAACAAGATTATAATATTAAATAATTCTCCCAAGTTAATAAAAATGTTTATGCCATGTGCATCCAAACCAATTTTCAATCATTTTATAAAATGAGTCAGTTGAATGTATTTACCAGTGTAAACTGACGTATTTTCCCAAAAAGATTAAATGCAGGTACTAGGCGAAATAGGCTGGAAGTCTCCTAAGCATCACTAGAAGTTTCGCAAACTTAAGATGCCGAAGTCTGTTGAACCATAAACAATATTTTTATTATTCGATCCTACTGTGGATAAACACCGGATAATTGTGACTTTGTTTACAATAAATAAATTCGGTTGTATCTTATTTAAATTGCTTCCGCTGTGCATTATTATATTGTGTTGTTTGACTATTACGTTGCCAACCACGTCACGATACTCCCCCACCGGGCCCACCGGTGACACGTGGAAATCGGGGTGTGACATTTACGCACAAATTTAGGGGGATATCTTGAGATATTTGTCCGTAAATTTATTAAAAAAATGAGAAAATGAGAAAAATACAAAAATTCAAAAAACAGAAAAATCAAAAATATTTTGTTGCATAAATGGGAAATTAAATAAATTATCCCTATGTGGATTAAGGCTGACTAATGTAAGACCAATATTGAAATGGTCTGACTCTAGAGCGATATGTTGGTAGGCTTTATCCTGATGGCTAGATTCTTTGACTGGTTCTGTGCAGAACACTAATATTATTCTATGACCTTAGGAAAGAACGTCACTTGGAATTAGGACATGTCTATTTGAATACGTGTGTGACGTCCCGATACACACAATTTTGTTTTAGTTCTGAAATCTTTTCTGACCAACTCGTGTATCTCCTCTGTTTTGCATGAGCAAAGATCTGGAGGTGGTAGGCAACGTCAGCTTCTGTTTTGTGTGAGCAAAGACCTAGATGTACGTTGTCGCGCTATAGGTCAAATACACCCGAAAGAGGCCCTCTAGTGCCCAAAAGAAACCCGAAAAACCTATATCAAATTGAGAAAATTCATTTGATCTGTATATTATATCCATCTCTGCAAATGATCTATTATGTTCTCTTCTCAATCCAGTCCCAGTCAAGATTTCAGAATCCTAGAACGGGCTTGGAAATATGTGGCAGGGAAATTGCCTGTATGATAGTGTATTCTGATTAAAAATTCCAGGATCTGATTGTGATTTAAATTGAGTGTTCATATAAATTGAATTGAAAAATATGATAAATCAGTTGCAGATCATTATATGAAAAAGGCCTAAGGAGATAAGTTTAAGTGGACAAACATACTGGTAATCGCTCGGATCACCCAAAGTAAATTAGTGTTGATAAGTGTAGTCTAGCATGAAACACTGTGATTTGATCCCATTGTAATTGTAATTGTATATTAGTTTCTTTGCTTATTTGTGTTTTAGTTTATATTGTTAGTTTAAAAAAAAAATTCAAAAATAGTGTTTTATTTTTATTAAATCAAAAATCCAAAAATAGAGTGTTTATTTGTTTTATTAAAAATTTTAACCGTTCTTGAAGATTTGATTGATAATCATAAGTTGAAAGAAATTTGAATTGTGAATCCGAGTACAAAACTTGGATGTACCAAGTGTTCATGTGGTATTTCCCTCTGTTGCACATAATTGTTGCTTATGAATTTCTGAGCATGTGTAAATTTGATTCAAATCAAGAAACAGGGTTTATTGAAGATTGAGATGCTGTTGGCTGCTGATAAAGCATGAAGCATCACTACAACAAGATGTGCCCGAGTCAGAAGAACCAGATACGAGTCATCATCTGACAGTGATATACATTTGAAGAGGTACATGTGAACCTGCTTGAAAGAGAAGACATTGACAAAGAAGAGAGTTGCTGAGAATCCTCCGCCTGCATTCTTTTCAACAAGATTTTCAAGCAAAGCTGATCGTGATTGAGAAGAACAAAAGATGCCAAGTTTGAAGATGAAAAGATGAAGTATCTTCCCACAGAGACATGGGATAGAAGACAGTTTGATAAAGACAACATAAACCTAGGGAGATATTGTAAGGCCATATAATAGTGTAGGTTTACGCTTATCTTTATCAAACACAATTATAGGCTATTGGGCTTAGCCTTGTAGTGGGTTAGATAATGTTAGAATAAGCGATGTGGGCTAATTAATGATTTGGGCTTGTTTAGTTAGTAATGTGCATGTGGGCTTGGCCCAGCTTGTAATTAGGTCACCCTATGTGTTATAAATAAGGTGAGCCTAGGTCAGTATTAGGTGGCTGTTCATTATTGTTCTTCATAGTCATATTTCGAATTCTATGTTGGGTGTACCAGACGGTTCTTTAGAAACCGTGTTGAAACAATTGTCAAAATTTCATGTATCCATACAATAATTAGATAATGATTAGTGCTTAATGACTATGCTGATTTAACATTTATGACATGAATGTTTTCTGATTATTGTTATCATACATACATGTGCATCACATATTGCATAATGTCATATCATTATTGCATGCAACACTTTATTGATTCAAATGATGCACGAAACAAAGTTAGCACAGTTATCAGACCAATCAGGCAAATGCTGATGGAGTTCAGTACATAGACAAACATGGTATTGAGACACAGAATGTGCCAGAAACCAAGAGTTACACTAGTATAGTGTGTAGGAAAGTATGGATCATAAAACTGCCTTCCTAGTGCTAGTTTAAGTGCCGGAAAGTGCCTAAAACTCACTTAAACTGCAGAATTCTGCAGATTTCAGAAAAATTCAGCATTTAAACAACTTAAAATCACGCAGAAATATTGTTAAATGGTCCAGAATGCTTTCCTAAGTGTCGGGAATCAAAACTGTCACAAAAGGTAACATAAAGCACACTAAACTGCGTAGTTTAGCACCTTAACGAACCGGTAACCAACCGAACAATCGGACACTACCTGGAACATCAAATTTTCACTAGAAGCATTGTTTTACCATTTCCGAGCTAGTTATGGTCCCCGAACATCATAACACACCATATAACATCATAATAACTAAACACCTAACTAAATCACTTAGCTTTCAACAATTAACTTAACTACCAATTACAAACTAACCAAGACCCCCCCCCCCCCCTTCATGAACACGGCTACAAGGTGGCCCCACACCTTGGATTTTCTTTGATTATTAAAATTGATCTTGTCCCTTGCTTTTTATAACATACTACCTATTAGAGAATTTGTTGTTGGAATGTTATAAGTAAAACCACAAGTCCATCACTTTCATTCTCATCACAAACTCACCAACACAACTCTCTCCCTCTCCTCCTCTTGCTCTCGGCCGAACCCACACACCACACCACCACCACCTTTCAATTTTGTTCCATCCATTCTCTTGTTATACAAAGGTGTAAGAAGCAAGGATAAGAAGCTAGGAGCTCTTGAAAGTGGAAGGACCTCTCTCACAAGCTATTAACCACCTGATTCATCATTATCTTCATCTTGTGTTCATCCCTAGCCTTGAGCTAGTAGTAAGATCATCTAAATCCCATTTTACATCTTGTTTAGTTGGTTAAAAGATGAAACAAGTAAATAATCATGATGAACACTAATGATTAAGAACATAAATCTTAAACGTAAGACTAAAAATCATAAGAATACATGTTGTTTAAGTGTATGTGTGAGAATTGATTGATGATTACTTGTGTTTATGATGTTAAACATCATATGAACTTGCTAGATGGTGATTAAAAACATAATCTAGCAAAATGAGGGAATGATTATGTTAGAAATCAAAGTGATCATCCTTGTGTAAAAACATGAACTTGAAGTATGAAATGTTTTTCTTGAATAATGATGATCAAAGTGAATATAAGTCTTGTAAATATGTGATTTCAAGAATGATTTCTCAAGAAACTAAGTTAAATTACAAGGTTTACATAAACTTGGTTCTTAAAGAAACTAACCACATTTTTAGTGGTTAATCAAGTGTAGAAATATGTATTTAACAAGAAAAATTCAAGAAGAAATATTTTTAGAAAAATATTTTACAAGTTGTAAAGATCTAAATTCTTCAAGAATGATGTTTTTAAATAAACAACCACACTTTAAAGGGTAACTAAGCTTACTAAACACACTACCAAGTTACTACAAATTTTTATAAATTTTCAAGTTCATGAGGTAGTGATTATGGCTTGATTTTGGCACTTGGTAAGTATTATTTGATTTGTTGTTGATTGTGATGATTTATAAAAGAAAATGATATGCTTTGAAAGCATGGAAACCTCCATTTTTAAGGGGAAACTATGGCAAAATTTTTCTAGAAATTAAACACTTAGAAAAATATTTTTAAACAAATATTTACAAGTATATTTTTAACCATGATTTTTATATAAAGTTTGCCATAAATTTTTGTCACAAAAATTATAAATGCTGGAGGTTGGTTTTTGATAATAAAAGTGACTAAATATGTATTTAGGAGAATATATATATTAGGTGTCACCTTGTGTGTGATTACTTGTATATTATGTGTATTAGTTATATTATTTTAGGACTTGAAATAATATAACTTACCAAAATACCAAAAATTACACTACAAAATATTACCAAAATTCCAAGAAATAAATATATAATTTATACCCAAAATATTGGAGAAACCGAACAAGTAATATAACTTACATAAATATTCCGGAATTAAATTCATGAGCATATTTTGGGTGAACGATATTTTGGACACCAAGAGAACAAAAATATGATTTTTACAATTATTACGAAAATATATCATATTTTGACAAGAAGAAAATATATTATTTTTGAGTAAATATGATTTCTTGAAATTATTAGAAGATATATTATTTTTGGGAGGAAATATATATTTTCTTAAATAAACATAGAATGCATTATTTTTGGTTGAAAAATAGATTTATATATATTTTCTAAGATAAACTTGAAAATATATTATTTTTAAGGTTTAAATGAAAATACAATTGTTTTTGCCAAGGGAAAAATTATAAATAATTTTTTTTATGTAAGTTTTCTTAAAATATATATTTTGAGAATATATATTGGTGAATTTTTATTAGAAATAATATTCTGGAAAGATTAATACAAAAATTAAGTATAAGAATACTTAATAAACACAATAAGAATATGTATTCTCGTAAATATAAATACACCGTAATACGCCATCGATACTTGGCAAAATATATACAAGTTTAAGAATACGAGTATGAATACACCCATCATTGGGAAGTTATACATGTACAAATACAGAAATGTGTCAAGTTAAAATATATTGTTTTAACTAATATTCCCAACTTAAATAAATATAATTTAAGTTAAAATATTTATTATTTTAACAAATAATTATATACTTGGAATAATATCAATGACACAAAGACTTGTAACTCAAAGACACTAATTAAGACTAAGGTCAAGGCACGACCCACCCGTTTAATAAACCATAGTACGTTTGTAGGTAGTCGTGCACTCTAGAAGAGGCTTTGAGTTACACTGGTTTCGAAGAACGCAAGACTGTGAGTTCATGTCCCCCTTTTCTTTTAACTGTTTTCAGTTTTATAACTCCGGGGGTGAAATGCATGTTACAAAATGTTTACAAACGTTTACAAATGATATGGTTAGCTGAGGAATGAACTGTTAGATCATGTGAATGGGTAGGCGCACACTTAAGACCATTAATCTTCGTATAAGGACCGAGGGACATGAGTGATAGATCTATTTGGGTGTAGCGAGCCCCACCCATGAGGACCGGGATTTGGCCCATGAGGTGACTATGTCTTCCATCCGGAATCCCGGTACAAAATCAGCTAGGTTTGAGCCTTCCTACGTCGTTGCACACATGTTAATGGCCTTGCAAACCATTAATTGATTTGTTTCCTTGTTGCTTTTATACCGGTTTACAAATACATACATACTTACAATGATTACAAGGTTTATTCGTGCACACATACAAAACACATGAACTCGCTCAAATTTTGTTGATGTTTTCAAACTACATGTATTTCAGGGAACTAATTATGGATCTGGCGGGCATTCGAGATTTCAAGTCGTGTCATTAATAAAAGATGTCATCCTGTGTTAAAGGGGTTTAGATTGTGTATTCTATCCCATATAGGCCTGTAAACGAACCGAACGAACACGAACATAGGCATGTTCGTGTTTGTTCATTTAACTTTAACCGAACACGAACACGAACATATAATCGAACACAGTTTTTTGTTCGTGTTTGTTCATTAAGAAATCGGGCATGTTCGTGTTCGTTTATGTTCGTTCGTTTAAAGCTTAAACGAACAGTTCACGAACATAAACGAACACAAACAAACATAAATTAACATGATTGAACAAACATAAATGAAAACAAATGAACGTAACTGAACAAATACAAACAAACACAATTTAACATTAATGAACACAAACAAACAAGTCTAATATATTACAATTTATCCGAAAACACATCTAAATTTGGGTTCATAGATGCTAAAATTAAGTAGGTTTTTTTATAAATATTAAGTAACAATATAAGAAAATTTTAAAATTTCATTTTTTACTAGAAAACTTAATTACTAATTTGTAATATTTATATAATTAGTTAGAAAAGCTAATATTCATATAAATATAACTATTTATGTATTTACTAAAATTTAAATAAACGTTCATGAATATAAATGAACGGACATAAACGAACGTTCACGAACATTAATGAACGAACACAAGGTGTGTTCATGTTCATTCATTTAATTAAACGAACAATTTTTTTTGTTCGTGTTTGTTTGTTTATTAAATAAACGAACAAAAACGAACTTCCCGCCGAACAAGTTCACGGACAGTTCATGAACGTTTGGTTCGTTTACAGGCCTAATCCCAGATAAGATACATAGTTTGAAGCCTAGTTTGTTAGTGTCTTTTGAGAAGTCCGATATGGAACTTAAAAACTTTGTTTGTTATGTACTTTATCTTGAAGTCTTGGTGTGTTGATAAACAATGTTGGTTGTATCATTTTAAAACTTAAATTATGGATGAACATCTTGGTTTTATCATATAGTTGTTTGTTATGGTTGAATGCAATGATATTAAGCAAGTGACACATAATCACGCTTCCGTAAAAGTCAGGGTGTGACAGTTTGGTATCAGAGCCAGGTTTGTAGCGAACTAGGATTCTTTCTCGAGTCTAGACTACAATCATTAGGGCTCTCACGAAAATACTTTTACAACATGTTTTAATTGCATACATGAAACGCCCAGATCCATGGAACAAACGTTTTACAAAAGGAAAGATGAGAAACACGATTGCATGGTCACATTGGTGGTTTAGCCTGCATGAGGTAGACTAGGAAAGATAGAAAGGTTTCATGAAGGATAACGTGAATAAGTGTCTAGGTTATGATTGCTTTGTTTGCATATACTGAGTGTTAGTGGTTAATATATGTGCACATGTTGTGATTGTTATGTTACAGGCATCGTGTCTTCTTCAGAGAGCGGATTATCAGACGTTGATGACCCTATGGCCATCGTCTCAGTTGATGAGATTGCACTTGAGCCAGAGATACTTACGTCAGACACTGAGAGTGATCCTGACATGCTATCCGATGACGAGGACGACTTCTAGCCATTCGCATTGCCCGACTTTGGTGATGATTTACCTCTTGCTAATGGTTTCCCTGACGAGGATCCTTTTGTCATTCCTGTTCTAGTCCATGATCACCCCATCATTGGTCATCCCGATGGTGAGCACATCGTGGCTCTGATCCTCGATCCTGTTCCTCTTGTGGTCATCCCTCCCGAGGATTGGCCCTTCGATGATCTGTTTGATGACGATATCGATCTGTTTGTAGACGGTCCTCCAGTCGATTCCCAGGGTGATAGAGAGATTGATGAGGATGTTGTTGCTGTCCCACCTCCTGTGATCCCTGTCATTGAGTTATCCTCAGAGTCCAGTTTACATTAGGTTTCAGACTCCTTTGAGTCTGTGACATCCTCAGCCCTGCAGGCGGTAGGACTGCAGTGTTATGCTACCGATTCTGATGATGACATCGCTATGTCTGCGGCACAATCTCCTCCACACAACCCCGAGCATGACCCCGAGCTGGGCCCTATTCATTTTGATCAGCCTGATGTTGCACCTGTTGACCCTGAGCCGATTCCTGCTCATGACCCTGTCCCTTTTGGTTTACCAGACATTGCACCTCTTATTCCCGACCCAGTTCCTGCACCTGTTAATCTTTCAGTTGTTGAGCCATTTATTCCCCCACCCGTACCCACTGATGTTGCTCCTCTCCCTCCTGTAGAGTCCGATGTCCATCGCACTGATTTACCGATTGTTTTCCAACAGGACATCCCTGCACCCCGACCAGGGGAAGGTACTTCAGGCCAGCATCCTAGTTACAATCCTTTTGCTTCAGCAGCTTTTGCTCAGATCCCTCAGACTGCACCGTTTGCTCCCTCCACTTCTTTACCGCTTGACGAGCCACTCCGATGGTTCCCACTGTACTCTATGCCGATTTCAGACCCCTATCATCCCTCTCATTTTGTTGGCTACACACTGGATGAGTTGCTTTTATTGTGACAACTCGTAATTTAGAACCTCTAGTAATGCTTTGATGTAACTTGTCTGGATTATATGTGATTGTGTGACACATAGTTTAAATGAAATGTTATGTTGTGTTATGTGATTTTGTGTAATGATTGTATATAATGTAACCGCACAACTTTAACCCGATCGCACAAGCTATTGGACTTTAGTGCCACTCAATCCTCGGCCCACACCTTTTGTAACCAAACAAATAGGGCAGCCCAAGGAAAGGTTCGGCCCACCCCTATCTTACATGAAAACATATCCCATCTTAGGGATTAGTTCCTCATAATTCATAACACACAAACCCTACTCTCTCTTTCTCTCCTCTCGAAGCCGACGGTATCAACATCCCCTTTCTTGAAGCTTTCTTGCCCGGATCGATCCTATCCCTCTCTCAACCGGTTAGTGTTTCACGATTAATGTTTTGTTAGATGATTTTATGTTTCGATGTGATGGCTAGGGTTGTATGTATGATGAATGATTCTTTATGTTGTGGTAATGTATGAACAATTGATATGTATAATTGGTTGATGCCCTTAAATAATCGATTGACTGCTGAGGTGTTCTACGTGTTTGCCATGATCATTACGTGCTCTTGACCTGTTAGTTCTATGTAAACTTATGTGCACTACTTGAACCTAGACCTGACTTGTATGGTAACCATGTTAGGACCTGGTTGACCCCTAGCAGCTCGATTGACCTTTCGTTTACCTGCCGAGCTAACCTAAGGTGAGTTCACACTTTCTACAAAGTATGGTAATTCCCGGTGGGTTGAGAATGGGTTAAGGAATATGGATTCCTCATCCTTCTTGGGTAGGACAGTACGGGTTAAGGAATGTAATTCCTCGTCCTCTTGGACAGTTTAAATTTCACTAGACCAAAACTCTATCACGAAGTCCCTCCTTTTATATCGACTTAATCGTCGGGCCAATGGCGAGCGGGTCATTAGTTAGATTGCGCTATTTAGGTCTGACAAGCCTCACACCATGCCGCAGAGGACGGGTGTGAACTAATGGATCTGGGCACGTCAATGATGATAGACATTGACGCTAAGGGCACATAAACATGACTAAAGTCAGTGGTCGATATGGTAACGAGTCTAGTAATGTAAACATGGGGTAGCCCCCACGGCTGGATTGCCAGAGTAAACGGGATTAAACAAAACACGTTTTCAACTATGGGGTAGCCCCCACGGCAAGGGTGCCAGTTAAAGGGAACTATGTTTTTGGAATAACTTAAGCAAATACCCAACTGTGAACTCGCTCAACTTTGTTGTTGACTCGTTACTACATGCTTTGCAGGTCCTTAGGTACTTAGCTGGAGCTTGCATGGGGAAGAGTCGTTGTGGACATGGAATGTTGAGTTCCATGTGGAACATTTGAACTTTTAAAACTTATAATTTGGTTTTACACTTTATGCTTCCGCTGATACTTGGATTTGGTTAATTTATTTTGGACACCGATTATATTTTGGTTGGTTTATCTTTATTATATTACATTGTTCAATATGATTGGTGGCTTGATCCTGGTCATGTCACGCCTCCATGCGGTGATGCTTCGCGTGTGGATTTT
>JARYGA010049922.1:0-86720 GCA_030545235.1 Helianthus tuberosus
ACTCCCATATCCAGTTCCCAATATTCAGTCTTACAGGTGAATATACCTAGATGATATCTGTAAAGGGTTAAATGCGAGGGCCGTGAGAGCTCAGGCTATTGCTTCCGCAAAATCAGAGAGATGACGGCTTTGACTTTTCGGTGTGTTCCCTTTAGAGAATCTTTTCTTCAACAGCACATGATTAGCATTTTTCAATGTTTTATCGTTTTTTATGCTGAGGGTGGGCTATATTTCAAGCAAGCATAAAGTATTCTCCGGGGACTAGGCCATTGCTTCCGCAAAATCAGAAGTCCCGGGATAATACCCTAGATATCACTGAGTATAAAGACCTAGTATCTCAGAAAGAGGGACCTTTCAAACAAGATTTCGGGGGTTACCCATATATCCGAGAGATGTTCCCCACGATATAAGCAAGTTTGAAATTTAGGTTTATATCTCGTCACAATTTACTAAATGTGTAAAAACCTACTGGCATATCATCAGTGAAACCGTTTATCACATATTAACTTTCCATTTCTTTAGCATGCTGTGATCGTCCACTGATGTACTATCATTTCCTCTTTTTGACAACAACACCTACTTTTTTGATTTTATCATGTTTTTGACTTTTTCAAATTTTCAAATGTTTTTGGATTTTCTGAAATTCTTACTCCCCCTAAAATTCAAAATCATTTAAAAGAAATTTGAAAACAAATTGTACAAAGTAAATGACAACTGATATCAAATCGCCACAATTCGCCATCCACTTGGCATAAACAATCAGAACTCCCCCTCTCAACAAACTATTTTCCCATTATGATTTCAAAACACTTAAGTTTGTTTTAATCAAATGGTTTTTTCAGAAAATAAGTTTTGTTGATTTTACCACTTGTAGGTTAGGGGTTTCATCACATTGTTCTTCTTTAACCACTTAAAAATATAACAATTTTAAGATCAATCAACAAACACCACATGTAGAAAATCAAGTACAACTTAATGTCCCTGATTTACCACTTGTAAGACGAAATCACTTTCGTGAATTTCTCAAGAAAGATGCCGATACCTGCTCCACGCTTACCAACCTGGGAGCTCCGGCAAGTCATCCTTTTCATTCATCATAATATGTTCCATCCCAGTCACAAACCTGAGATGTCACAGTTTTACCTGGTTTCTTCAATTTCTTTTCATAAAATTATTTCACCCCTTTGGCTTTACCATCAACCATTTTCCCAAAAATATGTTTCACTTTGGGGTTAAAAGCTTTTTTAATATCAAATTCTTTCTTTTCAGAGAAAAATTGATTCTAAATCTCAATTTTACCAACTTTTTGTTTAAAATTTTCAACCCTCATTGGTGGAAAATTTGCATCATCCATTGGTGGTACTGAACTTTCCAACTTTAACTCAACCTGTGGCTCCTCTGACTTTGTGAAATCAGATTCATCGCCAGAAAATAGCTCCTCTGATTTTGACGAATCAGAATCATTGCTAGAACTATCATCAGATTTCTTAACAATCCACTTTTGATTGTCAAGATTTGCTTTCCTCTTATAAAACCTTTTTGAACATTCACCAACCTCAAACTTCGAATTTTTGAAAACTTTGAATTGTTTGGTTGGTGGTTCATTTTCATCAATCTTTTCTTTCATTTTATCAGAAACTCCATGTTTTAATTGGATTGCCTTTGAACAATTTCTGGCAATATGACCAACTGTTTTGCATTGAAAACAGGTTCTCGTTTCCTTCCTCTGAGCAAATCCATTCTTCATTTCTGCTTGCTTCTTTGCAAGGAACTCTTTGTTTGATTGTTTCCAGAATGGAATCTTTTGTTCTTCCTTAGCGCTTGTCCCTGAAACAAACACAGTTTTTGTTTTATAAGTTTTCTCATTTTTATGATTTTTTGGTGGAATAAAACCAAGTCCTTTTCTTTTGAAATTACTGTTATGGTTTGGTTTCTTTTGAAAACCAGAACCAGAACTATAACCCTTTTTCTTGTTTTCTCTTTGTTGTACTCTTGAGGTGTAAGGTTTAGGTTTTTCATAAAGATTTACATCTTTTATTTCAGAAATATTAATTTATGTTAGTTTGAAAACCTTTTTAATCATGTCAGGTTTAACACCTCTTATTGGAAATTCTTCATCAAAATATAATTTGTCAGAATCAATCAAAGTATATGCTACTTTGACTGTTTCATCATTCAAATTAGATTTTGATAACAAAAACTCTTTATTATAAACCCGTTTGTCCTTTTTGACTGTAGACTTTGACTGGTCAGACTTTGACTGGTCAGACTTTGACTCTGGGTTTCACTCCGACTTTGACTCCTCGGTTTCATCGTTATCTAACACCTGATCGACCACTTTCTTTATTAATTCGGACTCATGATCAGTGTCAGACGATGTGAAAGTAACATCAATGTTTTCTGGCAAGTTTTCTGAAGACTCAGACTCCCACTTTAAATTGGTTGCCTTTTTGACTCTTTTTGAATTTGGATTTCGTGGAGAACATCCATTTTCAAGCGGGGGTGGACACTTTGTATAACTGGCATTTTGTTTCTTACCAGAAATCTTCACTTCAGTATCCTTTTTCTTTTCAGGACTCTTGTCTTCAGATACTTCCTCTTCATCAAATGCCTTCATGCCTTCAACAGTTGGATAAACCCTGTTAATAACATAAGAAGTACATGAGTAACTTTTTAACAACCTATTAACTCTTTCTGTTTCAATCCTTTGTGTTGTCAGTTTCTGTTCAAGCACAGCACATTTTTCAATGTAACTGTTAACACTTTTCTGCTTTGTCATGAAAGCTCCTTGAAGTGTCTTCATTGCTGTTGCTTGTTCACTGCTTGACAGATTGTACTGATTCATTGCTTTGTTGAGAACATCATATGATTCTTTCAATCTGTTCATGTTGTAAATCAAAGTACTATTTTGCTTCTTTACTGCTTCACAATTTTCACATATCACCGGAATCTTTTGTGCATTGGCTTCAACTTCAACTTTAAACGCTGGAATATCTTTGACTTGTTTCCTTATCACTGGAACTTCTTCATCATCACTGCTGATAGGTTTTTTAACTTTCTTCTTTTTCTTTTTAGCTTTTTCATCATCACTGTCAATCTCCTCTATCATTCTTAAATCTTTTTCCAATCTTCTTGCATAATAATCATCATCATTATCACTGTCTTTAGCAACTCTAGCAACAAAAGCTTTATGATTTGGAGCTTTGTTAGGATCATAATCATCCCAACTGAAATTTACCCAGCTAAACCCTTCTGGTAATTTTTCATCATCTTGATTTATCAGACATGCTTTATTATTAGCTGAAACATATTTGTCCCAACTGAAATCTTTCGATGATTTCTTATCTTCTTGATTCACCATACATGCTCTCTTTGATGACTCTTCAATTGCTTTCCTGGCATGTGCAGTTTGTGGCTCTTGTTGATGTGATTGTTGAGCAACTTGATGATAAATTGCTTTCCTATAGTAATCATTGTTGTTGAACGGATTTTGAGCTCCACTTGCTTCGCGATTTGTGCACTCCCTCTTGAAGTGTCCTTTTTCCCTGCAACGAAAACAAGTAACTTTAGATTTATCAAATCCTAAAGTAGAAACATTTGCATCACAGAAATCATCTCTTCCCGTAATTTGTTTAAACTTTTCAGCTCTTCTCAACACACTCGCCAAGCACCACTTTATATCCATCAATTCCATCTCCTCATCATCAATCTGATCGTAATCCTCTTTTGTCAACATTGGATTCCTGATCTTTCCTACTACTAGACTTCCATATGATTCCAGCACAGTTCCCAACAAAGACATGTGACTTTTTGCAATCTCTTCTGAAAAATTTTGATCATTTTCAAGATTTAACACAATGTTGCATTGAAGCTTCTTTCCATTCTTGGTTGTTGAAAAGTTTGGATCATATGATGGATATGAAGAGAATTCAGTTTTGCTGTTTGATCCTTTAGATGATCCTCCTGACGAACTTTTAGCATTGAATGCAGTTTCAACTTTCGGTGACATGTTGGTTTTGTCACTAATACCTCCCTTGTAATACAATCCAATATCTTGTTCTCCATTGAAATCTTTCATTCTTGAGATCTTCCTTTGTTCCATTTCCTGAGCTTCAAGCTTTTCAATGAACTTGTTCAGTGTCAGATTCCCAAAATCTTTCTTGTTTCTCAACATCATCAAATACGTGCCCCAAGTTTCATGTGGCAATGCATCAGCCAACTTTTCTACCAACTCTTCATTATCTTTATTGATGCTTACTCTTTTCATTTGAACTAACAGATTGCAATATCTTTCAATGATCTGCTTGGTGCTCTCAGTTCTCAAACCACGAAATAGATCGAATTCTTTCTTCAAGAGTGATTTCTTGTTCTTTATCATTTCTTTACTACCAACAAACTTTGACTTTAAAGCTTTCCAGATAGAATAAGCACTTCCATTGTGTTGCAGTAAGACCAAGATATCTTCCTTAACTGCTTGATGCAACAAACTAATCATTATCTTTTCATTTTTATATTTCTTTCTATCATCAGCACCTAGATCTTTAATAGCAATCTCCTCTTCATCATCATTTGTCGGTCTAACATACTTTGTTTCAACACACTCCCAAGCATCCAAGTAATTAGCTTGTACCCAATTCTCAAATCGTTCTTCCCATCCTTTATACTCCTCAATATTCATGAGCTTAGGCGGTTTTTGCATAGTGCCCGTTTCATTTTCCATGTTCCAGTTCTGAGTAACAGATGCCGGAGTAGTCGGGGTAGTAGCAAAGGCGTTATAAAATTCCTCTTCCATGTTTCGGTAACAATTTTCACAAAACACACACTTTCAAACGAAATCCCAATCTCACACGGAATTATATGTTCAAACGAAATACCAGCTTCACACGGAATTACCTGATTTCGTGTGAAACAATGCCCTTTCAAACGGAATAGCAACTTGAAGCGAAATTACTAATTTCGTGTGAAAATTTTCAAACGGAATTACAATTTGGAGCGAAATTATGCTATTACACGCGGAATCACTCAAGCGAAATCATGTTTCGAGCGAAATCAAGAAGCTATTTCAAACGAAATACTGCTGATGTCATCATACTCGAGCTGTTTTTCAAGCGAAATTACTAATTTTACCAGTTTTAGATCGAATTAAGGTCCAATTCTCTCAAGGATTGATAAAACACAGTTTCACACAATATGTGAGAAAATTAGCTGATTTTAACCATGAAAAGTTGTTAATTTTGAAAAAAAAAAGGTGTAGAAATCAGAAATTGCAGCTGAATTGGTAAGAAATCTTCCTCCTGAGCTCTGAAACCACTTGTAGGATCGTTTTGTGACCCAAACGAGTCGATCAGAAGAGTTTTTCTCAATACGAGAGGCGGAAACAAACGTATCGAGTTCAATTCAGCTAGAATATCACTTTAAACTGTCTTTTGATTGATATGACAAAGTTTTACAGCGAGTTGACACTTCGGCAGCACTTCGGCTCTCAAACCGGAGTTACAGAACTTACTCAAATGAAATCAGCAGACACATATATATAGGCAAGGTTATTCCGCTTGAAACTGCCTCAAGCGAAATCACATTCAAGCGGAATCACTGATTTCGTTTGAACGTGATATGGTGATTTCAAACGGAATTACAACTTCTAATTCCGTGTGAAATAACCTCTCACCCTATATTTGACATTTTTCTCGTATAACGTGCCCTGATCTATTTACAACCATACAAGACTCGATACAAGACGAAGTCGACAGACGCATGCACCAACACCGTTGGCTACAATTACGAGTATCTTGATGTTGCCGTGACTGTTACCCCTAATGTCGTCGCTTGAAACGGCCCTACGATTTTTCACCGTCAAAGTCCTTCTTTTCACATTTTGTGCCACGTCCTAATGCGCTACTCACTGTGCTGACAGTTACACATACCATTCTATAGTCAATTGTCATTGCTTATATCCCAGTAAACCCGTAAGAGTTGACTCCCATAAGTCGCTGACTAGGGTTAAAGATTCGAATGGAGTCAAATTGCTGAGGTTCGTTGCTGGTAGTCAGGGTAGTCCAAATACTGAAGTCAGTAAAGTACTACGCTCATCCTCTTGTCCATCGTTATGGTAAGCTGATGGAGTAATACACGGTATATTGCTAGAGTGTTGCAGAAACGATCACACTTACGGAATCTAAGGCATCAATACACAGAGTTCCAACCAATGAAAAGGAGTGAGAAGGTATCGACCAATCATTCGATGCTGCAACATCCAGCTCAAGGATGTTCGTACAAGCACCTAACATTCTACACAGTTAGCTAGGCGTTCCGATGGGTGTTCAGGTAATACTCGATAGCATCGAGATTCATAAGGATTCAGAGAGGAGTGAAAGGGTCACGTTCGAGTAGGAGACAGTCACTGCTATGACCCCTATAGGTTTGTTACGTTTCTCATTGATCAAATAACAGAACAGAACCCCTTCTTCACTCGTTAAGGCTCACTGGGACTCGCATGCGCCCCACATTATTATTATGTGTGCACCCACAATAATATTGTGATTTGCATGCTCATCTCAGTTCCTCCTAACTCATGTCAAATGGTTCCTCAAACTCGAATGCCAAACAGAGGTTATGAAAACGATAAGATCATGGAAATCCAAGAACTAGACAGACTACCAACGCATCATAAGGTAAACAGGCAATTCATGTAACCATGCTATAGTGACAAGTGTGTGTTCGTATGTTACATCATAAACAAATGTGTACTAGTCATGTAATGTATGAAACAGGTGAAAGGGACGAACCTTGCTATCTGGAGCTGAGTGTCATGGTCGTATTCTCGTATTCAGAACTGTTCGGTTATAGTCTGGTTTTATAAAAACGTTTTTAAAACCAAGTTCACTATAACCAGTGGCTCTGATACCAAACTGTCACACCCCCAAAATACCACATGCGGAAACCCCCGCGAGACGTGTGACGTACTAGGATCTAACCACCAATCACATTGAACTTATAATGATATTTCAAATAAAACTTTCATTTACTAAAATAAGTGTTACGATACAAGATCTAATATCCAGCGGAAGCATATTACATTTTGTTATGAGTTTCATAAAGCAGGTGTATAAAAACCATTAGTCTTGTCTTGTGTTTCCTTGCAACTTGACCCATGACCACACCAGCATCCCAGACAGCAAGTCCCAACAACATGTACCTAAAGGCCTGCAAGCATGCAGAAAAACGTGTATCAGACAATGCTGTTGAGTTCACTGTTTTGTTAAACCATTCGTTACCGATTACTGATTCATGTTATGTTATGCTGTGTTATGTTGATAATAACTCGATACCGCAGATGGCCCTTTTTGCCCTTCCCCAATGCTCTATCAAACATTGGTCATGATTTAAAGTTATTAGTTCACGCCTGTCCTATCCAGGAGCATCGTGAGGGTGCCAAACCTAATAGCGCTATCAACTAATAACCACGTTGCCCTACAAAAAATACCCGGTAGAATGATGGGACTTAAGTGATAGAAGTGAGTGTATTATCCAACCATAACATTTACTGAAAACCATTGCATATCCCCTGCAAGGATAGCGTTGTGAAATCTGCCTCACATCCCCTGCAAGGATGTGGGTATTTGAAAACCGCCTCATATCCCCTACAAGGATATAGGTTTACGAAAATCTGTTTGTAAGTTTTAACTGTTTGATTTGTCCCCACTGGACGCATGCTTGTTTTGAGAGAAGTGAACTCACCTTGGTTTGCTCGGTAAGATTAGTTACTTGTTTAATAGTTGATCAAACACATCCTAGCATGGTTACCGATAACAATCAGTTTCATGTGCATATAGACCACACATTTCACGTACAGTTAATTCACGTATTCCCTTGTTCACATACCACACAATTTATGCACAAGTAGCACACGTATAAATCAAGACATAATAGTCAACACATCAGTCCAATATCAACAGGTATTCAATTAGCATGCATTCGGTTCAAAAGCAGATTCACCCCATGATCTCAGGTTTACAAGATACATACACTTAACCAGTCACCTCATTAAGGAATTTCAACAGTTGGCATTTCAAGTTTCCACATAATGAAAGCAATTCCCATTCCTATTATAATCATACATATCATAATTACACATATCATCTATCATCTCAGTTACAAGGAACCCGTCATTCCATTCAGTCGTTGATATAACCATGTATTCATCAAGGACTCCACTATAAAACAATCTTAAACCATAAGTCAAATCATCATGTTACTCCTACGACGAAAAACATATTTCGTCAGAACCTTGCATGACGAATCATCCCGAAGTTTCATCGGGATATATAACGAAACATCCCCTAGTTTCGTCGGGGTATAAATGACGAAACATCCCCAAGTTTCATCGGGGTATAAATGACGAAACATCCCCAAGTTTTGTCAGGGTATAAATGACGAAACATCCCCTAGTTTCGTCGGGGTTTAGTCGAGCTCAGTGATTCTGGAGGAAGATACAGACGGTTACAATCCCCTAGTGTGCGATCCGTAAACAAATACATGTTTCACAATCAAATCAATCACTAACCAAACCAATTCCTATGACCCTCAACCAAACTCAATTCTTGATCAAGAGTAACCCATATCCGTTAACAATCATGTAGAACCGTCGGACCCTAGTTATCGTTTAACATTATGCAACCATCGAGCCATAATGATTTCAAGTGATATCATTTCATGTT
This sequence comes from Helianthus tuberosus, assembly GCA_030545235.1. NCBI lineage: Eukaryota > Viridiplantae > Streptophyta > Magnoliopsida > Asterales > Asteraceae > Helianthus > Helianthus tuberosus. The sequence continues at coordinate 8,718 of JARYGA010049922.1, forward strand.
AATTCAGATTACAATTCATGTGATTGGAATTATGAACATTAATCCATTCTAACAATCAAGGCACCATACACAGAATCTTATATCACCTATTCATTTTTCATGTACATAAAGAAACCTAATATGTTACGAATCCAAGGCAATTACAAAGATAGCAATCATAGGCAGCCAATAGAAATCAGACTACACATGGTAAACATACTAACCGGGATGTGGTTGCCGTTAGACACGAGGGACAGGCTTCGAGAGATTGAAACTCCGAATAGAATAGATAGGTTGCCGTCAAATAGAGAGAGAATAGAGCACTAGGGTTTTGTTTCAATGTGATTATAAGAGTTGTATGAGAATCATACACAAACCTGTGTATATTAACAAGTGGGCCGAACTCACTTGAGTTTTAGTTTTTATTTTTATTTTTTTTTATTTGGGCTCTAAATATTTGGGCCGAGGCAAACAAACAATACAAAGGAACTAAACACTAACGTCCAATTAACTCTTGAACAAACAATAACTATCAATTAAGATTCAATAAATTTAATATGACGTGCACGTGATTAAGCGTAACAACGCTAGTTAAACGATCATGGAATTAGGTAACTGTTGGTGCATACGTCTGTCGACTTCGTCTTGTATTGAGTCTTGTATTAAGAATGTTAGATCAGGGCGCGTAGTTCGAGAAACTAGGGATAGTGTGTAATTTCGCTTGAAATGGTCAGTGACACTTTCAAGAGAAATCACTTCCTCTATATAAACCCTTGAAACGAAATCATTTGTAGCTTTCGTAATTCCGGTACCGAAGTGCTGCCGACGTGTCTACTGATCTGGAACCTTGTTATATCAATAAAACAAGATAATTAAGTGTGAAACAAGCTGTTTTCCAAGTCAATTCATTTGTTTCCGCCTCTTGAATTGATTAGAACTCTTCTGATTGACTCGTTTGGGTCACAAAACGATCCTACAAGTGGTATCAGAGCTCAGGAGGAAGAGTTCTTGCCAAAACAACCATAAAATCTGTCTTCTACACCTTCTTTTATAAAATTCACTAGTTTTTATAGTGTGCGAAACTGTGTTTTAATGAATCCTTGAAAGAATTGGACATTAATTCAGCCTAAAATTGTGAAAATTTGTAATTTCGCTTGAAAACACAGATCGAATATGATGACGTCAGCATAATTTCATACGGAATTACAGCTTGATTTCAAACGAAATCACCTAATTTCGCTCGAAATAGTTAATTTCGCTTCAGAGTGTAATTTCGTTTGAGACGTTCCACACGAAGTTAGATAATTTCGCATCAAAGTGGTATTCCGTTTGTAAATTTCGTTCGAAATTGGTATTCCGTTTGAAAGTGTGCTATTTCACACGAAATCAGTTATTTCGTGTGAAAAGTGATTCCGCTTGAAAGTGTTATTTCGCATCAAAGGGGTGTTCTGCTTCAAAAGGGATTTCGCTCAAGAGTTGTTTCCGTTTGAACCTGTATTTCGTGTGAAACTTGAATTTTTGTGAAACAATTTTCTGAAACATGGAAGAGGAATTTTACAATGCGTTTGCTACACCAGTTGCTCCAGTTACAGCTGCTGAAACTCTTTACAGTGAGAACGAGACGGGAACTTATCAAAAACCGCCAAAGCTTATGTACATCGAAGATTTTAGAGGTTGGCAAAATCGATTTGAAAACTGGGTGCAAGCTTATAAATTTGACGCATGGTGTTCTTTAGAGAAAAATTACGAGAAACCGAAAAATGAACGTGGGATTGAAAAAGCTTTCTATGACTATTCAGATATTGAAAAATTGAAATATACAAGTGAAAAAATGATGATCAGTATTCTTCAACAAGCAGTTAAAGAAGATATCTTTGTTTTACTCCAACATGATGGTACTGCTAGATCAATTTGGACGGCATTAATTCAAAAGTTTAAAGGAAGTGCAGATATGATCAAGAACAAAAAGGCTTTACTAAAGAAATCTTTTGATATGTTTGTAGCCTTGGAAGGTGAAACAACAAAAAAAAACATTGATAGATATTGTCATCTGGTTTTGGAAATGGGAAGATTGGATATAAAGAAACATGATGAAGAATGGGTTGATAAGTTAGCTGATGCATTACCACAGCAGAAATGGGGAACTTATTTGTTGATCTTAAAGCACTTGAGAAAATCTGAAAATATAAATCTGGCACAGTTTATTCAGAAAATTGAAGAGCACGAGTTGGATATCCAGAAAACGGCAATCATGAATAGTCCAAATGCTCAACAAGATGTCAGTTTATACGATAGAGAAAATAAATTTGAAGTTACTCCAAGCCCAAAAATTCAAACTGGTTTCAGTGCTGATAGTTCTTCTGGAATAAAGGGAAGTACTGTAACTCAAAGTGGTGGATCTTCATCTTCATATACAAGCTTTGATCCAAATTTTACAACACCAAGTCCTCAACAAAAGAATTCTACAAATCTGCAGTGCAATGTTACCTTGAACATTCAAAATGGTCAAAATCTTTCTCCGGAAATTGCTAAGCAACACATGGCATCACTCGTTGCTATGTTGGAATCATATGAAAGTTTGATTGCTGGCAGAATTGGAAATCCGATGCTTACCAAAGAGGATTATGACCAAATTGATGCAGAGGAACTTGATTTATGGATATCAAATGGTGTCTAGCCAGTGCATTTAGAAGGGCAGAAAAATTTCAACAAGTCACCGAAAGAGATGATTTTCGAGAAATGAGTGCATCTCCGATAGGATTTGACAAATCAAAGGTCACTTGTTTTCGTTGCAAAGAAAAAGGTCATTTTAAGCGTGAGTGCAAAAACAAAGAAGCAAATGGAAGACAAGATCAGTCTGGAAAAAACAATTATTATCAAAAATCAATTTTTCATCAGATTGCTCAACAACCACAAACTGCACATGCACGTACTATTGAAGAGAAAAGAGCTTGTTATGGTATAATTGACCAAGATGATGAAAAGGTTGCAGAGGGATTTAGCTGGGATAAATACATTCCACCGGGTTCAGGACTTATTGCTAGAATCTTGGAAGAACAAGAAGTCGAAAGAACGAAGATCTTTAGATCATCGGAAAGTGATGATGATACTGATGACGAGGAAGAGTACATTAATAATGCAAGAAAAAGTTTAGACTCATTTAGTTTTAATTTGTTTTTTGCAGATAAAATTGAAAAACTAAATAAGAAGAAAGCTGCCAGATTGAAGAGAGACTTGGAAGCAAGAAGAATTGATGAAGAAAAAGCAAAATTGGAAGCTGAAACAGCAGAAGTTGAAGAAAATTCAACAAAGAAGGTCGTAGTTGAAGAGTACAGAGCATAAATAGATTCTAATGATGAATCAATGATTAATAAGGTGATAGATAAAATCGTTGATGTGGAGAAAATAGTAGAAAAGATCGTAGAAGTTGAAAAAATTGTTGAAGTCGAAAAAATAGTCGAAGTTGAAAAATTCGTTGAAGTTGAGAAGGTTGTCGAGGTTGAAAAGATAGTTGAGGTCATTAAACCTTGTCAGAAATGTTTAGAATCTTGCGAAGATTGTGATGAGAAGGATAAGAAGATAGTTGAATTACAAAAGATGAAAGAAAATTTGTTGTCTGATGTGAAGTATGTGAAGGAATCTTATGACGTGCTGAACAGAACAGTTGATGGTTTGAAAAAGACAAATACAGAAGTTGATGCTGCTATGACAATGATGAGTTCAACATTAATGACAAAGCAGGAAGTCATAAATGAGTATATTGAAGACTGTGCAAAGTTAAAGCAGGATTTGGAACTTGAAAAGATTGAAAGTGAAAGAATCAAACGTTTGTTGTTGAGTTATACAACGTGTGATTATTTGATTGATCGAGTTTATCCTACTGTTGCAGGTCTTGAAGCTTTCCAAGATAAGGAGAATGAAGAGGATACTGGTAAGAAACAAAGTGTCAAATATAACAAGTGTCCGCCTCCGATTTGGAATAGTTATTCTCCCAGAAAGCCAAATGAAGAACGTTTAAATACGGCTCTCAACATCAAGTTAAAGTCTGAAACTATTGATGAGTTACCAGACAATATTGATGTCACATTCACAGCGTCTGACAATGATCATGAGTCTGAGTTATTAAAGAAAGTGGTCGATCAGGTGTTGGATATGGATGAAGAGTCAAAATCGGAGTCTAAGTCTGAAAGTTCGAGTTCATCAGAAAAGAGTCCGAGTTCACCAGTTAAAAGGGTTTACAGTAAAGAATTTTTGTTATCAAAATCTAATTTGAATGACGAAACAATCAAAGTGGCATATACTTTGAATGATTCAGATAAATTATATTCTGATGAGGAATTTCCAATAAGAAGTGTCAAATCTGAAATGATTAAACAGGTTTTCAAATTAACAGAAATTAATATTTCTGAAATAAAAGATTTAAATCTTGATGACAAACCTAAAAAATACACTTCAAGAGTTCAACAGAGATTGAACAAGAAAAAGGGTTACAGTTCTGGTTCTGGTTTCCAAAAGAAACCAAACCATAACAGTAATATCAAAAAGAAAGGTCTAGGTTTCATTTCTCCGGAAAATTATAAAAATGAGAAAAATTATAAACCAAAAACAAAATTTGTTACAGGAGGAAGTTCTGAAGAAGAACAGAAGAAACCATTCTGGAAACAGTCAAACCAGGAGTTTCTTGCTGAAAGGAAGAAGAATATAAAGAAATTCGTTCCAAGAGTTGACAGAAGAACATGTTTCAAATGTCAAAAGGTTGGACATATTGCTTGGAATTGCCAACAGTTCAACAACACAAAACAGGGAGTTTCTTTTAATTCAAGATTGAACGAAATACATATTAATGAAAAGAAACAACCAACAAATTTTGAAGTTGGTGAAACTTCAAAACGTTTTTACAAAAGAAAAGTTGATGAAAACAAACAAAGATGGGTTGTAAAATCTGAGAGAAGTTCTGACAATGAATCTGATTCCATAAAATCAGAGGAGTCATCTGTTGAGAAAAAGAATGAGAATTTCGTTCCTGAGATGAACGATGAAAACTTTCCAAAATTGTCGAAAGAAAATTTGAAGTTAAAGGTTGATAAAACTGAGATTTCAGGTCAATTTTTCTCTGGTAAAGGAGATTTTGATGCTGAAAAGGCTTTCAATGAGAAAGTTAAACATATTTTTGGGAAAATGGTAGATGGGAAAGTGAAAAGTGCAAAAGATTTTTACAGATCAAAAGGAGGTTGGGATAGAGTTGAATCAAAATCACCCAAGGCTGGTCAGGCTTGGGTGACTACATTTTCTACTTAAAATCCTGACTTGTCGGAGCTCCCAATTTGGTAATCGTGGAGCATGAATCGGCATTTTTCTTGATAAATTCACTTCTGTGATATTTCAACCTACAGGTTTGATCTTCAAGCGGTAATATTTGAAATTGTTATATTCTTGCAAAAGGTTTTGATTGATAAGTGAATCTACATGTGGTTGAAAATAGGATTTTCATCTGCAAATAGTTAATCAAGGTCATTAAATTGAACTTGATTTAACTTTCTTACAAAGGGTTGAAAAACAATGTGATGAACCCCTAACCTACAAGTGGTTTATGATGAAAACAAATTTATTTTCCGGAAAAACCATTTGATTAAAACAAACTTAAGTGTTTTGAAATCTTAATGGGAAAATAGTTTGTTGTTAGGGGGAGTTCTGATTGTTTATGCCAAGTGGATGGCGATTTGAAGCGATTTGATATCAGTTGTCACTTTACCTTGTATAGTTTGTTTTCAAATTTTTTTTAAATGATTTTGAATTTTAGGGGGAGTAAGATTTTTCAGAAAATCCAAAAACATTTGAAAATTTGAAAAAGACAAAAACATGATAAAATCAAAAACGAGTTTTGTTGTGAAAAAGAGGAAATGATAGTACATTAGTGGACGATCACAGCATGCTAAAGAATTGGAAACTTAAATAGTGATAAACGGTCTCACTGATGATGTGCCAGTAGGTTTTTGCACATTTAGTAAATTGTGACGAGATATAAATCTAAATTTCATACTTGCTTATATCGTGGGGAGCATCTCTCGGATACTAGGTCTTTATACTCAGTCTTGTTTGAAAGGTCCTTCTTTCTGAGATACTAGGTCTTTATGCTCAGTGATATCTGGGGTATTATCCCGAGACTTCTGATTTTGCGGAAGCAATGGCCTAGTCCCAGGAGAATACTTTACGCTTGCTTGAAATATAGCCCACCCTCAGTACAAAAAATGATGAAATATTGAAAAATGCTAATCATGTGCTTTTGAAGAAAAGATCTTCTAAAGGGGACACACCGAAAAGTCGAAGCCGTCATCTCTCTGATTTTGCGGAAGCAATAGCCTGAGCTCTCACGGCCCTCACATTTAACCCCTTACAGATATCATCTAGGTATACTCACCTGTAAGACTGAATATTGGGATCTGGATATGGGAGTATATTCTGAGATGGGACACGCGAATAAGTTTAAGTCACTAAAACATTAATCTTGTATCTCGAAACAGTTGAACTTTGTGTGAAAATTTAAGTGGATCAGTATACTGACAATCTAAGTGAATCGTTTTGAACTTCAAATGTTTAAAGCTTAACGGTGTTGGTGATTTGTCTCATAATCTGATATGATCCTCTTACACAAACTCACAAAAATATTGTTTGTAAATATTTCTTTACTGTATTTCTTTAATATCAAAAATCCAAAAAGATTTTAGTGTGTTTTTAGCATAAATTTTTTGAAAAGTCAAAAGGATTTTCGACAACTGATGTTACAAAGCTGATTTTCAAAATTCCGAGTGCTAAACATGATGAACAACAGGGTTGGGAAAGTTTGTTTGGAATGAAGAAGATTGATTGAAATGAAAAATTTGAATATTTTGTATACAAGTGGTTCATCAGAGGTTCAAATTGTAAAACTATTTCTTAGTTGTTGTCTCTTGAAAAAGTTTAAATTTGTCAAATTTTAAATTTTGTGAAATCTTACTTTGAGGTAGAGAATGTGCAGGTTATAGCTATGAAAGCGCCAGGTTGCGATTCTAGAATCTATGAAAGCAAGATTTTGATACAAGCAATCTTTAAGAGGGAGTCTGTAGATGAATAGAGCCAGCTTTAGTTTCTGAATTGATGTTCACAATAGATACTGATACTGAAGAGCTTAAGGAATCAAGAGATCTGATCAAAAGAAGATATAGCCAGGATGAGATCCTGAAAATGAAGAAGAGATTGAGGATGCTTACAGTGTTAGATACTTAGAAAAGAAGCCCAAAGACTGATAAAGACTGAAGACTGTGAAGACTTGACACTTAAGACTCGTCAACATCCGAGGGGGAGTCTGTTGGTGCATACGTTTGTCGACTTCGTCTTGTATCGAGTCTTGAATTAAGAATGTTAGATCAGGGCGCGTAGTTCGAGAAACTAGGGATAGTGTGTAATTTCGCTTGAAATGGTCAGTGACACTTTCAAGCGAAATCACTTCCTCTATATAAACCCTTGAAACGAAATCATTTGTAACTTTCGTATTTCCGGTACCGAAGTGCTGCCGACGTGTCTACTGATCTGGAACCTTGTTATATCAATAAAACAAGACAATTAAGTGTGAAACAAGCTGTTTTCCAAGTCAATTCATTTGTTTCCGCCTCTTGAATTGATTAGAACTCTTCTGATTGACTCGTTTGGGTCACAAAACGATCCTACAGTAACACTAATCTTAAAAGTTCGGATTGTCACAATAAGGGTCCTATAAATTAATTTTCAAGGACGCTTGTATGTGTATCAAAAGTTTAAAAGTAGGTAATCACATATTAGAACATTGTAAAAGTGTCCTAATATGTTCTTTTTAGGACGCTATTTAAGTTGTCTATAGACATATTTTGAGACCATAAAATTTGCTTCATAATCTTATTTGGTATATTAGGACCCTTTTCTTGGTACTAAATTAGCTATAATGTTACATCATAAGGGTCCTATCAATTAATTTTCTAAGGACGCTTGTACGTGTATCAAAAGATTAAAAGTATGTAAACACATGTTAGAACATCGTAAAAGTGTCCTAATATGTTTTTATTAGGACACTATTTTGGTTGCTCAAAGACATATTACGCGACCATAAAATTGGTTTCATAATCTTATTTGAGATGTTAGGACGCTTTTTAGTTCCGGGACTTATTACGACCCCTTTACATGAAACGCTTTTACCGTTGGTCCTATTAAATGAAATGTCGTATAAAATAGCATTTTAGGACGCTTTTGCATGTACTAAAAACCCAGTTTTCTTGTAGTGTCCACATATATATCACCATTGCCCTTAATTTTCTTGACTGTATATCTCTTAAATGTCAACATATACACGTGTGATTAAGTTTACGAAGATTTTTCAATGCCGAGAACCTCGATCAGAGAGTAAAAAAGGCGTAAGGTTCACAATGGTGTAAAATTAAAATGGGATATACCGGGCTAGGATTCGAGCTACAGGAACAAGGGCCAAACCAACCACCCAAGATGGAATCGTCGAGCGAAAACACTTGACAACCTCCTAGAAGCAGCTTTTCTTGCCACCCGACCTTTCTCCATCAATTAGGAATCTGATGCCGTCACTAAACACATTCCTTAAATTGTAGCCATTTGTTGAGTGTTTTTTTTTTGTGTCTAATCCGCATATATATCACCATTACCCTTAATTTTCTTGACTGTATATCTCTAAAATGTCAACATATACACGTGTGATTTAGTTTACGAAGATTTTTCAATGTCGAGAACCTCGATCAGAGAGTAAAAAGGGCGTAAGGTTCACAATGGTGTAAAATTAGAATAGGATATACCGGGTTAGGATTCGAGTTACAGGAACAAGGGCCAAACCAACCACCCAAGAATGGAATCGTCGAGCGAAAACACTTGACAACCTCCTAAAAGCAGCTTTTCTTGCCACCAGACCTTTCTCCATAAATTAGGAATCTGATGCCGTCATTAAAGACATTCCTTAAATTGTAGCCATTTGTTGAATGTTTTTTTTTTGGTGTCTAATCCACATATATATCACCATTGCCCATGATTTTCTAGACTGTATATCTCTTAAATGTCAACATATATACACGTGTGATTTAGTTTACGAAGATTTTTCAATACCGAGAACCTCGATCAGAGAGTAAAAAAGGCGTAAGGTTTACAATGGTGTAAAATTAAAATGGGATATAACGGGCTAGGATTCGAGTAACAGGAACAACGGCCAAACCAACCACCCAAGAATGGAATCGTCGAGCGAAAACACTTGACAACCTCCTAGATGCTGCTTTTCTTGCCACCAGACCTTTCTCCATCAATTAGGAATCTGTTGTCGTCACTAAACACATTCCTTAAATTGTAGCCATTTGTTGAGTGTTTTTTTTGGTGTCTAATCCGCATATATATCACCATTGCCCTTGATTTTCTTGACTGTATATCTCTTAAATGTCAACATACACACGTGTGATTTAGTTTACGAGGATTTTTCAATGCCGAGAACCTCGATCAGAGAGTAAAAAAGGCGTAAGGTTCACAATGGTGTAAAATTAAAATGGCATATACCGGGCTAGGATACGAGTTACAGGAACAACGGCCAAACCAACCACCCAAGAATGGAATCGTCGAGCGAAAACACTTGACAACCTCCTAGATGCTGCTTTTCTTGCCACCAGACCTTTCTCCATCAATTAGGAATCTGTTGTCGTCACTAAACACATTCCTTAAATTGTAGCCATTTGTTGAGTGTTTTTTTTTTGTGTTTAATCCGCATATATATCACCATTGCCCTTGATTTTCTTGAGTGTATATCTCATAAATGTCAACATATACACGTGTGATTTAGTTTACGAAGATTTTTCAATGCCAAGAACCTCGATCAAAGAGTAAAAAATGCGTAAGGTTCACAATGGTGTAAAATTAAAATGGGATATACCGGGCTAGGATTCGGGTTACAGGAACAAGGGCCAAACCAACCACCCAAGAATGTAATCGTCGAGCGAAAACACTTGACAACCTCCTAGAAACAACTTTTCTTGCCACCAGACCTTTCTCCATCAATTAGGAATCTGATGTCGTCACTAAACACATTCCTTAAATTGTAGCCATTTGTTATGTGTGTTTTTTTTTGTTGTCTAATCCGCATATATATCACCATTGCCCTTGATTTTCTTGACCGTATATCTCTTAAATGTCAACATATCCACGTGTGATTTAGTTTACGAAGATTTTTCAATGCCGAGAAGCTCGATCAGAGAGTAAAAAAGGCGTAAGGTTGACAATGGTGTAAAATTAAAATGGGATATACCGGGCTAGGATTCAAGTTACAGGAATAAGGGCCAAACCAACCACCCAAGAATGGAATTGTCAAGCGAAAACACTTGACAACCTCATAAAATCAGCTTTTCTTGCCACCAGACCTTTCTCCAACAAAGAGGAATCTGATGCCGTCACTAAACACATTCCTTAAATTGTAGCCATTTGTTGAGTGTTTTTTTTGGTGTCTAATCCGCACATATATCACCATTGCCCTTGATTTTCTTGAATGTATATCTCTTAAATGTCAACATATACACGCGTGATTTAGTTTACGAAGATTTTTCAATGCCGAGAAACTCGATCAGAGAGTAAAAAAGGCGTAAGGTTCAAAATGGTGTAAAATTAAAATGGGATATATACCGGGCTAGGATTCGAGTTTCAAGAGCAAGGGCCAAACCAACCACCCAAGAATGGAATCGTCGAGCGAAAACACTTGACAACCTCCAAGAAGCAGCTTTTCTTGCCTCTAGACCTTTCTCCATCAATTAGGAATCTGATGCCGTCACGAAACACATTCCTTAAATTGTAGCCATTTGTTGATTGTTTTTTTGGTGTCTAATCCCCATATATATCACCATTGCTCTTGATTTTCTTGACTGTATATCTCTTAAATGTCAACATATACACGTATGATTTAGTTTACGAAGATTTTTCAATGCCGAGAACCTCGATTAGAGAGTAAAAAAGGTGTAAGGTTCACAATGGTGTAAAATTAAAATTGGATATACCGGGCTAGGATTCGAGTTATAGGAACAAGGGCCAAACCAACCACCCAAGAATGGAATCGTCGAGCGAAAACACTTAACAACCACCTAGAAGCAGCTTTTCTTGCCTCCAGATCTTTCTCCATCAATTAGGAATCTGATTTCGTCACTAAACATATTCCTTAAATTGTAGCCATTTGTTGAGTGTTTTTTTTGGTGTCTAATCCGCATATATATCACCATTACCCTTGATTTTTTTGACTGTATATCTCTTAAATGTCAACATATTCACGTGTGATTTAGTTTACGAAGATTTTTTAATGCCGAGAACCTCGATCAGAGAGTAAAAAAGGCGTAAGGTTCACAATGGTGTAAAATTAAAATGGGATATACCGGGCTAGGATTCGAGTTACTGGAACAAGGGCCAAACCGACCACCCAAGAATGGATTGGTCGAGCGAAAACACTTGACAACCTCCTAGAAGCAGCTTTTCTTGCCACCAGACCTTTCTCCATCAATTAGGAATCTGATGCTGTCACTAAACACATTCCTTAAATTGTAGCCATTTATTGAGTGTTTTTTTTGTGTCTAATCCGCATATATATCACCATTGACCTTGATTTTCTTGACTGTATATCTCTTAAATGTCAACATATGCACGTGTGATTTAGTTTACGAAGATTTTTCAATGCCGAGAACCTCGATCAGAGAGTAAAAAAGGCGTAAGGTTCACAATGGTGTAAAATTAAAATGGCATATACCGGGCTAGGATACGAGTTACAGGAACAACGGCCAAACCAACCACCCAAGAATGGAATCGTCGAGCGAAAACACTTGACAACCTCCTAGAAGCAGCTTTTCTTGCCACCAGACCTTTCTCCATCAATTAGGAATCTGATGCCGTCACTAAACACATTCCTTAAATTGTAGCCATTTGTTGAGTGTTTTTTTTTGGAGTTTAATCCGCATATATATCACCATTGCCCTTGATTTTCTTGACTGTATATCCCATAAATGTCAACATATACACGTGTGATTTAGTTTACGTAGATTTTTCAATGCCAAGAACCTCGATCAGAGAGTAAAAAAGGCGTAAGGTTTACAATCGTGTAAAATTAAAATGGGATATACCGGGCTAGGATTCGGGTTACAGGAACAAGGGCCAAACCAATCACCCAAGAATGTAATCGTCGAGCGAAAATACTTGACAACCTCCTAGAAACAGCTTTTTTTGCCACCAGACCTTTCTCCATCAATTAGGAATCTGATGTCGTCACTAAACACATTCCTTAAATTGTAGCCATTTGTTGAGTGTTTTTTTTGGTGTTTAATCCGCATATATATCACCATGGCCCTTGATTTTCTTGACTGTATATCTCTTAAATGTCAACATATACACCTGTGATTTAGTTTACGAAGATTTTTCAATGCCGAGAACCTCGATCAGAGAGTAAAAAAGGCGTAAGGTTGACAATGGTGTAAAATTAAAATGGGATATACCGGGCTAGGATTCGAGTTACAGGAACAAGGGCCAAACCAACCACCCAAGAATGGAATTGTCAAGCGAAAACACTTGACAACCTCATAAAATCAGCTTTTCTTGCCACCAGACCTTTCTCCAACAAATAGGAATCTGATGCCGTCACTAAACACATTCCTTAAATTGTAACCATTTGTTGAGTGTTTTTTTTTTGTGTCTAATCCGCATATATCACCATTGCCCTTGATTTTCTTGAATGTATATTTCTTAAATGTCAACATATACACGCGTGATTTAGTTTACGAAGATTTTTCAATGCCGAGAACCTCGATCAGAGAGTAAAAAAGGCGTAAGGTTCACAATGGTGTAAAATTAAAATGGCATATACCGGGCTAGGATACGAGTTACAGGAACAACGGCCAAACCAACCACCCAAGAATGGAATCGTCGAGCGAAAACACTTGACAACCTCCTAGATGCTGCTTTTCTTGCCACCAGACCTTTCTCCATCAATTAGGAATCTGTTGTCGTCACTAAACACATTCCGTAAATTGTAGCCATTTGTTGAGTGTTTTTTTTTGGTGTTTAATCCGCATATATATCACCATTGCCCTTGATTTTCTTGAGTGTATATCTCATAAATGTCAACATATACACGTGTGATTTAGTTTACGAAGATTTTTCAATGCCAAGAACCTCGATCAAAGAGTAAAAAATGCGTAAGGTTCACAATGGTGTAAAATTAAAATGGGATATGCCGGGCTAGGATTCGGGTTACAGGAACAAGGGCCAAACCAACCACCCAAGAATGTAATCGTCGAGCGAAAACACTTGACAACCTCCTAGAAACAACTTTTCTTGCCACCAGACCTTTCTCCATCAATTAGGAATCTGATGTCGTCACTAAACACATTCCTTAAATTGTAGCCATTTGTTATGTGTGTTTTTTTTGTTGTCTAATCCGCATATATATCACCATTGCCCTTGATTTTCTTGACCGTATATCTCTTAAATGTCAACATATCCTCGTGTGATTTAGTTTACGAAGATTTTTCAATGCCGAGAAGCTCGATCAGAGAGTAAAAAAGGCGTAAGGTTGACAATGGTGTAAAATTAAAATGGGATATACCGGGCTAGGATTCAAGTTACAGGAATAAGGGCCAAACCAACCACCCAAGAAGGGAATTGTCAAGCGAAAACACTTGACAACCTCATAAAATCAGCTTTTCTTGCCACCAGACCTTTCTCCAACAAAGAGGAATCTGATGCCGTCACTAAACACATTCCTTAAATTGTAGCCATTTGTTGAGTGTTTTTTTTGGTGTCTAATCCGCACATATATCACCATTGCCCTTGATTTTCTTGAATGTATATCTCTTAAATGTCAACATATACACGCGTGATTTAGTTTACGAAGATTTTTCAATGCCGAGAAACTCGATCAGAGAGTAAAAAAGGCGTAAGGTTCAAAATGGTGTAAAATTAAAATGGGATATATACCGGGCTAGGATTCGAGTTTCAAGAGCAACGGCCAAACCAACCACCCAAGAATGGAATCGTCGAGCGAAAACACTTGACAACCTCCAAGAAGCAGCTTTTCTTGCCTCTAGACCTTTCTCCATCAATTAGGAATCTGATGCCGTCACGAAACACATTCCTTAAATTGTAGCCATTTGTTGATTGTTTTTTTGGTGTCTAATCCGCATATATATCACCATTGCTCTTGATTTTCTTGACTGTATATCTCTTAAATGTCAACATATACACGTATGATTTAGTTTACGAAGATTTTTCAATGCCGAGAACCTCGATTAGAGAGTAAAAAAGGTGTAAGGTTCACAATGGTGTAAAATTAAAATTGGATATACCGGGGTAGGATTCGAGTTATAGGAACAAGGGCCAAACCAACCACCCAAGAATGGAATCGTCGAGCGAAAACACTTAACAACCACCTAGAAGCAGCTTTTCTTGCCTCCAGATCTTTCTCCATCAATTAGGAATCTGATTTCGTCACTAAACATATTCCTTAAATTGTAGCCATTTGTTGAGTGTTTTTTTTTGGTGTCTAATCCGCATATATATCACCATTACCCTTGATTTTTTTGACTGTATATCTCTTAAATGTCAACATATTCACGTGTGATTTAGTTTACGAAGATTTTTTAATGCCGAGAACCTCGATCAGAGAGTAAAAAAGGCGTAAGGTTCACAATGGTGTAAAATTAAAATGGGATATACCGGGCTAGGATTCGAGTTACTGGAACTAGGGCCAAACCGACCACCCAAGAATGGATTGGTCGAGCGAAAACACTTGACAACCTACTAGAAGCAGCTTTTCTTGCCACCAGACCTTTCTCCATCAATTAGGAATCTGATGCTGTCACTAAACACATTCCTTAAATTGTAGCCATTTATTGAGTGTTTTTTTTTGTGTCTAATCCGCATATATATCACCATTGACCTTGATTTTCTTGACTGTATATCTCTTAAATGTCAACATATGCACGTGTGATTTAGTTTACGAAGATTTTTCAATGCCGAGAACCTCGATCAGAGAGTAAAAAAGGCGTAAGGTTCACAATGGTGTAAAATTAAAATGGCATATACCGGGCTAGGATACGAGTTACAGGAACAACGGCCAAACCAACCACCCAAGAATGGAATCGTCGAGCGAAAACACTTGACAACCTCCTAGAAGCCGCTTTTCTTGCCACCAGACCTTTCTCCATCAATTAGGAATCTGATGCCGTCACTAAACACATTCCTTAAATTGTAGCCATTTGTTGAGTGTTTTTTTTTGGAGTTTAATCCGCATATATATCACCATTGCCCTTGATTTTCTTGACTGTATATCCCATAAATGTCAACATATACACGTGTGATTTAGTTTACGTAGATTTTTCAATGCCAAGAACCTCGATCAGAGAGTAAAAAAGGCGTAAGGTTCACAATGGTGTAAAATTAAAATGGGATATACCGGGCTAGGATTCGGGTTACAGGAACAAGGGCCAAACCAACCACCCAAGAATGTAATCGTCGAGCGAAAATACTTGACAACCTCCTAGAAACAGCTTTTCTTGCCACCAGACCTTTCTCCATCAATTAGGAATCTGATGTCGTCACTAAACACATTCCTTAAATTGTAGCCATTTGTTGAGTGTTTTTTTTGGTGTTTAATCCGCATATATATCACCATGGCCCTTGATTTTCTTGACTGTATATCTCTTAAATGTCAACATATACACCTGTGATTTAGTTTACGAAGATTTTTCAATGCCGAGAACCTCGATCAGAGAGTAAAAAAGGCGTAAGGTTGACAATGGTGTAAAATTAAAATGGGATATACCGGGCTAGGATTCGAGTTACAGGAACAAGGGCCAAACCAACCACCCAAGAATGGAATTGTCAAGCGAAAACACTTGACAACCTCATAAAATCAGCTTTTCTTGCCACCAGACCTTTCTCCAACAAATAGGAATCTGATGCCGTCACTAAACACATTCCTTAAATTGTAACCATTTGTTGAGTGTTTTTTTTTGTGTCTAATCCGCATATATCACCATTGCCCTTGATTTTCTTGAATGTATATTTCTTAAATGTCAACATATACACGCGTGATTTAGTTTACGAAGATTTTTCAATGCCGAGAACCTCGATCAGAGAGTAAAAAAGGCGTAAGGTTCAAAATGGTGTAAAATTAAAATGGGATATACCGGGCTAGAATTCGACTTTCAAGAACAAGGGCCAAACCAACCACCCAAGAATGGAATCGTCGAACGAAAACACTTGACAACCTCCTAGAAGCAGCTTTTCTTGCCACTAGACCTTTCTCCATCAATTAGGAATCTGATGCCGTCACGAAACACATTCCTTAAATTGTAGCCATTTGTTGATTGTTTTTTGGTGTCTAATCCGCATATATATCACCATTGCTCTTGATTTTCTTGACTGTATATCTCTTAAATGTCAACATATACACGTATGATATAGTTTACGAAGATTTTTCAATGCCTTGAACCTCGAATAGAGAGTAAAAAAGGTGTAAGGTTCACAATGGTGTAAAATTAAAATTGGATATACCGGACTAGGACTCGAGTTATAGGAACAAGGGCCAAACCAACCACCCAAGAATGGAATCGTCGAGCGAAAGCACTTAACAACCTCCTAGAAGTAGCTTTTCTTGCCTCCAGATCTTTCTCCATCAATTAGGAATCTGATTTCGTCACTAAACACATTTCTTAAATTGTAGCCATTTGTTGAGTGTTTTTTTTTGTGTCTAATCCGCATATATATCACCATTACCCTTGATTTTCTTGACTATATATCTCTTAAATGTCAACATATACACGTGTGATTTAGGGTACGAAGATTTTTCAATGCCGAGAACCTCGATCAGAGAGTAAAAAAGGCGTAAGGTTCACAATGGTGTAAAATTAAAATGGGATATACCAGGCTAGGATTCGAGTTAAAGGAACAAGGGCCAAACCAACCACCCAAGAATGGAATCGTTGAGCGAAAACACTTGACAACCTCCTAGAAGCAGCTTTTCTTGCCACCAGACCTTTCTCCATCAATTAGGAATCTGAAGCCGTCACTAAACACATTCCTTAAATTGTAGCCATTTGTTGCGTGGTTTTTTTTTTGGTGTCTAATCTGCATATATATCACCATTGCCCTTGATTTTCTTAACTGTATATATCTCTTAAATGTCAACATATACATGTGTGATTTAGTTTACGATGATTTTTCAATGCCGAGAAACTCTATCAGAGAGTAAAAATGGCGTAAGGTTCATAATGGTGTAAAATTAAAATGTGATATACCGGGCTAGGATTCGAGTTACAGGAACAAGGGCCAAACCAACCACCCAAGAATGGATTCGTCAAGTGAAAACACTTGACAACCTCCTAGAAGTAGCTTTTCTTGCCACCAGATCTTTCTCCATTAATTAGGAATCTGATGTCGTCACTAAACACATTCCTTAAATTGTAGCCATTTGTTGAGTGTTTTTTTTGGTGTCTAATCCGCATATATATCACCATTACCCTTGATTTTTTTGACTGTATATCTCTTAAATGTCAACATATTCACGTGTGATTTAGTTTACGAAGATTTTTTAATGCCGAGAACCTCGATCAGAGAGTAAAAAAGGCGTAAGGTTCACAATGGTGTAAAATTAAAATGGGATATACTGGGCTAGGATTCGAGTTACTGGAACAAGGGCCAAACCGACCACCCAAGAATGGATTGGTCGAGCGAAAACACTTGACAACCTCCTAGAAGCAGCTTTTCTTGCCACCAGATCTTTCTCCATCAATTAGGAATCTGATGCTGTCAGTAAACACATTCCTTAAATTGTAGCCATTTATTGAGTGTTTTTTTGTGTCTAATCCGCATATATATCACCATTGACCTTGATTTTCTTGACTGTATATCTCTTAAATGTCAACATATGCACGTGTGATTTAGTTTACGAAGATTTTTCAATGCCGAGAACCTCGATCAGAGAGTAAAAAAGGCGTAAGGTTCACAAAGGTGTAAAATTAAAATGGCATATACCGGGCTAGGATACGAGTTACAGGAACAACGGCCAAACCAACCACCCAAGAATGGAATCGTCGAGCGAAAACACTTGACAACCTCCTAGAAGCAGCTTTCCTTGCCACCAGACCTTTCTCCATCAATTAGGAATCTGATGCCGTCACTAAACACATTCCTTAAATTGTAGCCATTTGTTGAGTGTTTTTTTTTGTGTTTAATCCGCATATATATCACCATGGCCCTTGATTTTCTTGACTGTATATCTCTTAAATGTCAACATATACACCTGTGATTTAGTTTACGAAGATTTTTCAATGCCGAGAACCTCGATCAGAGAGTAAAAAAGGCGTAAGGTTGACAATGGTGTAAAATTAAAATGGGATATACCGGGCTAGGATTCGAGTTACAGGAACAAGGGCCAAACCAACCACCCAAGAATGGAATTGTCAAGCGAAAACACTTGACAACCTCATAAAATCAGCTTTTCTTGCCACCAGACCTTTCTCCAACAAATAGGAATCTGATGCCGTCACTAAACACATTCCTTAAATTGTAACCATTTGTTGAGTGGTTTTTTTGGTGTCTAATCCGCATATATCACCATTGCCCTTGATTTTCTTGAATGTATATTTCTTAAATGTCAACATATACACGCGTGATTTAGTTTACGAAGATTTTTCAATGACGAGAACCTCGATCAGAGAGTAAAAAAGGCGTAAGGTTCAAAATGGTGTAAAATTAAAATGGGATATACCGGGCTAGAATTCGAGTTTCAAGAACAAGGGCCAAACCAACCACCCAAGAATGGAATCGTCGAACGAAAACACTTGACAACCTCCTAGAAGCAACTTTTCTTGCCACTAGACCTTTCTCCATCAATTAGGAATCTGATGCTGTCTCGAAACACATTCCTTAAATTGTAGCCATTTGTTGATTGTTTTTTGGTGTCTAATCCGCATATATATCACCATTGCTCTTGATTTTCTTGACTGTATATCTCTTAAATGTCAACATATACACGTATGATATAGTTTACGAAGATTTTTCAATGCCGAGAACCTCGAATAGAGAGTAAAAAAGGTGTAAGGTTCACAATGGTGTAAAATTAAAATTGGATATACCGGGCTAGGATTCGAGTTATAGGAACAAGGGCCAAACCAACCACCCAAGAATGGAATCGTCGAGCGAAAACACTTAACAACCTCCTAGAAGTAGTTTTTCTTGCCTCCAGATCTTTCTCCATCAATTAGGAATCTGATTTCGTCACTAAACACATTCCTTAAATTGTAGCCATTTGTTGAGTGTTTTTTTTTGGTGTCTAATCCGCATATATATCACCATTACCCTTGATTTTCTTGACTATATATCTCTTAAATGTCAACATATACACGTGTGATTTAGGGTACGAAGATTTTTCAATGCAGAGAACCTCGATCAGAGAGTAAAAAAGGCGTAAGGTTCACAATGGTGTAAAATTAAAATGGGATATACCAGGCTAGGATTCGAGTTACAGGAACAAGGGCCAAACCAACCACCCAAGAATGGAATCGTTGAGCGAAAACACTTGACAACCTCCTAGAAGCAGCTTTTCTTGCCACCAGACCTTTCTCCATCAATTAGGAATCTGAAGCCGTCACTAAACACATTCCTTAAATTGTAGCCATTTGTTGCGTGGTTTTTTTTTGGTGTCTAATCTGCATATATATCACCATTGCCCTTGATTTTCTTAACTGTATATCTCTTAAATGTCAACATATACACGTGTGATTTAGTTTACAAAGATTTTTCAATGCCGAGAACCTCGATCAGAGAGTAAAAAAGGCGTAAGGTTCACAATGGTGTAAATATAAAATGGGATATACCGGGCTAGGATTCGAGTTACAGGAACAAGGGCCAAACCAACCACCCAAGAATGGAATCGTCGAGCGGAAACACTTGACAACCTCCTAGAAGAAGCTTTTCTTGCCACCAGACCTTTCTCCATCAATTAGGAATCTGATGCCGTCACTAAACACATTCATTAAATTGTAGCCAATTGTTGAGTGTTTTTTTTGTGTCTAATACGCATATATATCACCATTGCCCTTGATTTTCTTGATTGTATATCTCTTAAATGTCAACATATACACGTGTGATTTAGTTTACGAAGATTTTTCAATGCCGAGAACCTCGATCAGAGAGAAAAAAAGGCGTAAGGTTCCCAATGGTGTAAAATTAAAATGGGATATACCGGGCTAGGATTCGAGTTACAGGAAAAAGGGCCAAACCAACTACCCAAGAATCGAATCATCGAGCGAAAACACTTGACAACCTCCTAGAAGCAGCTTTTCTTGCCACCAGACCTTTCTCCATCAATTAGGAATCTGATGCCGTCAATAACATTCCTTAAATTGTAGCCATTTGTTGAGTGTTTTTTTTGTGTCTAATCCGCATATATATCACCATTGCCCTTGATTTTCTTGACTGTATATCTCATAAATGTCAACATATACACGTGTGATTTAGTTTACGAAGATTTTTCAATGCCGAGAACCTCGATCAGAGAGTAAAAAAGGCGTAAGGTTCACAATGGTGTAAATATATAATGGGATATACCGGGCTAGGATTCGAGTTACAGGAACAAGGGCCAAACCAACCACCCAAGAATGGAATCATCGAGCGAAAACACTTGACAACCTACTAGAAGAAGCTTTTCTTGCCACCAGACCTTTCTCTATCAATTAGGAATCTGATGCCGTCACTAAACACATTCATTAAATTGTAGCCATTTGTTGAGTGTGTTTTTTTGTGTCTAATCCGCATATATATCACCATTGCCCTTGATATTCTTGATTGTATATCTCTTAAATGTCAACATATACACGTGTGATTTAGTTTACGAAGATTTTTCAATGCCGAAAACCTCGATCAGAGAGAAAAAAAGGCGTAAGGATCCCAATGGTGTATAATTAAAATGGGATATACCGGGCTCGGATTCGAGTTACAGGAAAAAGGGCCAAACCAACTACCCAAGAATGGAATCGTTGAGCGAAATCACTTGACAACCTTCTAGAAGCAGCTTTTCTTGCCACCAGACCTTTCTCCATCAATTAGGAGTCTGATGCCGTCACTAAACACATTCCTTAAATTGTAGCCATTTGTTGAGTTTTTTTTGTGTCTAATCCGCATATATATCACCATTTCCCTTGATTTTCTTGACTGTATATCTCATAAATGTCAACATATACACGTGTGATTTAGTTTACGAAGATTTTTCAATGCCGAGAACCTCGATCAGAACAAGGGCGTAAGGTTCACAATAGTGTAAAATTAAAATGGGATATACCGGGCTAGGATTCGAGTTACATGAACAAGGGCCAAACCAACCACCCAAGAATGGAATCGTCAAGCGAAAACATTTGACAACCTCCTATAAGCAGCTTTTCTTGACACCAGACCTTTCTCCATCATTTAGGAATCTGATGCCGTCAATAAACACATTCCTTAAATTGTAGCCATTTGTTGAGTGTTTTTTTTTGTGTCTAATCCGCATATATATCACCATTGCCCTTGATTTTCTTGACTGTATATCTCTTAAATGTCAACATATACACGTGTGATTTAGTTTACAAAGATTTTTCAATGCCGAGAACCTCGATCAGAGAGTAAAAAAGGCGTAAGGTTCACAATGGTGTAAATATATAATGGGATACACCGGGCTAGGATTCGAGTTACAGGAACAAGGGCCAAACCAACCACACAAGAATGGAATCGTCGAGCGAAAACACTTGACAACCTCCTAGAAGAAGCTTTTCTTGCCACCAGACCTTTCTCCATCAATTAGGAATCTGATGCCGTCACTAAACACATTCCTTAAATTGTAGCCATTTGTTGAGTGTTTTTTTTGTGTCTAATCCGCATGTATATCACCATTGCCCTTGATTTTCTTGACTTTATATCTCATAAATGTCAACATATACACGTGTGATTTAGTTTACGAAGATTTTTCAATGCCGAGAACCTCGATCAGAGAGTAAGAAAGGCGTAAGGTTCACAATAGTGTAAAATTAAAATGGGATATATCGGGCTAGGATTCGAGTTACATGAACAAGGGCCAAACCAACCACCCAAGAATGGAATCGACAAGCGAAAACACTTGACAACCTCCTATAAGCAGCTTTTCTTGACACCAGACCTTTCTCCATCAATTAGGAATCTGATGCCGTCAATAAACACATTCCTTAAATTATAGCCATTTGTTGAGTGTTTTTTTTTTTGTGTCTAATCCGCATATATATCACCATTGCCCTTGATTTTCTTGACTATATATCTCTTAAATGTCAACATATACACGTGTGATTTAGGGTACGAAGATTTTTCAATGCCGAGAACCTCGAATAGAGAGTAAAAAAGGCGTAAGGTTCACAATGGTGTAAAATTAAAATGGGATATACCAGGCTAGGATTCGAGTTACAGGAACAAGGGCCAAACCAACCACCCAAGAATGGAATCGTTGAGCGAAAACACTTGACAACCTCCTAGAAGCAGCTTTTCTTGCCACCAGACCTTTCTCCATCAATTAGGAATCTGATGCCGTCACTAAACACATTCCTTAAATTGTAGCCATTTGTTGCGTGGTTTTTTTTTGGTGTCTAATCTGCATATATATCACCATTGCCCTTGATTTTCTTAACTGTATATTTCTTAAATGTCAACATATACATGTGTGATTTAGTTTACGATGATTTTTCAATGCCGAGAAACTCTATCAGAGAGTAAAAATGGCGTAAGGTTCATAATGGTGTAAAATTAAAATGTGATATACCGGGCTAGGATTCGAGTTACAGGAACAAGGGCCAATCCAACCACCCAAGAATGGAATCGTCGAGCGAAAACACTTGACAACCTCCTAGAAGAAGCTTTTCTTGCCACCAGACCTTTCTCCATCAATTAGGAATCTGATGCCGTCACTAAACACATTCCTTAAATTGTAGCCATTTGTTGAGTGTTTTTTTTGTGTCTAATCCGCATATATATCACCATTGCCCTTGATTTTCTTGACTGTATATCTCATAAATGTCAACATATACACGTGTGATTTAGTTTACGAAGATTTTTCAATGCCGAGAACCTCGATCAGAGAGTAAGAAAGGCGTAAGGTTCATAATAGTGTAAAATTAAAATGGGATATACCGGGCTAGGATTCGAGTTACATGAACAAGGGCCAAACCAACCACCCAAGAATGGAATCGACAAGCGAAAACACTTGACAACCTCCTATAAGCAGCTTTTCTTGACACCAGACCTTTCTCCATCAATTAGGAATCTGATGCCGTCAATAAACACATTCCTTAAATTGTAGCCATTTGTTGAGTGTTTTTTTTTGTGTCTAATCCGCATATATATCACCATTGCCCTTGATTTTCTTGACTATATATCTCTTAAATGTCAACATATACACGTGTGATTTAGTTTACAAAGATTTTTCAATGCCGAGAACCTCGATCAGAGAGTAAAAAAGGCGTAAGGTTCACAATGGTGTAAATATAAAATGGGATATACCGGGCTAGGATTCGAGTTACAGGAACAAGGGCCAAACCAACCACCCAAGAATGGAATCATCGAGCGAAAACACTTGACAACCTCCTAGAAGAAGCTTTTCTTGCCACCAGACCTTTCTCCATCAAACAATTAGGAATCTAATGCCGTCACTAAACACATTCATTAAATTGTAGCCATTTGTTGAGTGTTTTTTTTGTGTCTAATACGCATATATATCACCATTGCCCTTGATTTTCTTGATTGTATATCTCTTAAATGTCAACATATACACGTGTGATTTAGTTTACGAAGAGTTTTCAATGCCGAGAACCTCGATCAGAGAGAAAAAAGGCGTAAGGTTCCCAATGGTGTAAAATTAAAATGGGATATACCGGGCTAGGATTCGAGTTACAGGAACAAGGGCCAAACCAACTACCCAAGAATCGAATCGTCGAGCGAAAACACTTGACAACCTCCTAGAAGCAGCTTTTCTTGCCACCAGACCTTTCTCCATCAATTAGGAATCTTATGCCGTCACTAAACACATTCCTTAAATTGTAGCCATTTGTTGAGTGTTTTTTTTGTGTCTAATCCGCATATATATCACCATTGCCCTTGATTTTCTTGACTGTATATCTCATAAATGTCAACATACACACGTGTGATTTAGTTTACGAAGATTTTTCAATGCCGAGAACCTCGATCAGAGAGTAAAAAAGGCGTAAGGTTCACAATGGTGTAAATATATAATGGGATATACCGGGCTACGATTCGAGTTACAGGAACAAGGGCCAAACCAACCACCCAAGAATGGAATCATCGAGCGAAAACACTTGACAACCTACTAGAAGAAGCTTTTCTTGCCACCAGACCTTTCTCCATCAATTAGGAATCTGATGCCGTCACTAAACACATTCATTAAATTGTAGCCATTTGTTGAGTGTGTTTTTTTTGTGTCTAATCCGCATATATATCACCATTGCCCTTGATATTCTTGATTGTATATCTCTTAAATGTCAACATATACACGTGTGATTTAGTTTACGAAGATTTTTCAATGCCGAAAACCTCGATCAGAGAGAAAAAAAGGCGTAAGGATCCCAATGGTGTAAAATTAAAATGGGATATACCAGGCTCGGATTCGAGTTACAGGAAAAAGGGCCAAACCAACTACCCAAGAATGGAATCGTTGAGCGAAAACACTTGAAAACCTTCTAGAAGCAGCTTTTCTTGCCACCAGACCTTTCTCCATCAATTAGGAGTCTGATGCCGTCACTAAACACATTCCTTAAATTGTAGCCATTTGTTGAGTGTTTTTTTTGTGTCTAATCCGCATATATATCACCATTTCCCTTCATTTTCTTGACTGTATATCTCATAAATGTCAACATATACACGTGTGATTTAGTTTACGAAGATTTTTCAATGCCGAGAACCTCAATCAGAGAGTAAAAAAGGCGTAAGGTTCACAATAGTGTAAAATTAAAATGGGATATACCGGGCTAGGATTCGAGTTACATGAACAAGGGCCAAACCAACCACCCAAGAATGGAATCGTCAAGCGAAAACACTTGACAACCTCCTATAAGCAGCTTTTCTTGACACTAGACCTTTCTCCATCAATTAGGAATCTGATGCCGTCAATAAACACATTCCTTAAATTGTAGCCATTTGTTGAGTGTTTTTTTTGTGTCTAATCTGCATATATATCACCATTGCCCTTGATTTTCTTGACTGTATATCTCTTAAATGTCAACATATCCACGTGTGATTTAGTTTACAAAGATTTTTCAATGCCGAGAACCTCGATCAGAGAGTAAAAAAGGCGTAAGGTTCACAATGGTGTAAATATATAATGGGTTATACCGGGCTAGGATTCGAGTTACAGGAACAAGGGCCAAACCAACCACCCAAGAATGGAATCGTCAAGCGAAAACACTTGACAACCTCCTAGAAGAAGCTTTTCTTGCCACCAGACCTTTCTCCATCAATTAGGAATCTGATGTCGTCACTAAACACATTCATTAAATTGTAGCCATTTGTTGAGTGTGTTTTTTTGTGTCTAATCCGCATAAATATCACCATTGCCCTTGATATTCTTGATTGTATATCTCTTAAATGTCAACATATACACGTGTGATTTAGTTTACGAAGATTTTTCAATGCCGAGAACCTCGATCAGAGAGAAAAAAAGGCGTAAGGTTCCCAATGGTGTAAAATTAAAATGGGATATACCGGGCTCGGATTCGAGTTACAGGAAAAAGGGCCAAACCAACTACCCAAGAATGGAATCGTTGAGCGAAAACACTTGACAACCTCCTAGAAGCAGCTTTTCTTACCACCAGACCTTTCTCCATCAATTAGGAGTCTGATGCCGTCACTAAACACATTCCTTAAATTGTAGCCATTTGTTGAGTGTTTTTTTTGTGTCTAATCTGCATATATATCACCATTGCCCTTGATTTTCTTGACTGTATATCTCATAAATGTCAACATATACACGTGTGATTTAGTTTACGAAGATTTTTCAATGCCGAGAACCTCGATAAGAGAGTAAAAAAGGCGTAAGGTTCACAATAGTGTAAAATTAAAATGGGATATACCGGGCTAGGATTCGAGTTGCATGAACAAGGGCCAAACCAACCACCCAAGAATGGAATCGTCAAGAGAAAACACTTGACAACCTCCTATAAGCAGCTTTTCTTGACACCAGACCTTACTCCGTCAATTAGGAATCTGATGCCGTCACTAAACACATTCCATAAATTTTACCCATTTGTTGAGTGTTTTTTTGGTGTCTAATCCGCATATATATCACCATTGCCCTTGATTTTCTTGACTGTATATCTCTTAAATGTCAACATATACATGTATGATTTAGTTTACCAAGATTTTTCAATGCCGAGAACCTCGATCAGAGTGTAAAAAAGGCGTAAGGTTCTCAATGGTGTAAAATTAAAATGGGATATACCGGGCTAGGATTCGAGTTACTGGAAAAAGGGCCAAACCAACCACCCAAGAATGGAATCGTCGAGCGAAAACACTTGACAACCTCCTAGAAGCAGCATTTCTTGCCACCAGACCTTTCTCCATCAATTAGGAATCTAATGCCGTCACTAAACACATTCCTTAAATTGTAGCCATTTGTTGAGTGTTTTTTTTGTGTCTAATCCGCATATATATCACCATTGACCTTGATTTTCTTGACTGTATATCTCATAAATGTCAACATATACACGTGTGATTTAGTTTACGAAGATTTGTCAATGCCGAGAACCTCGATCAGAGAGTAAAAAAGGCGTAAGGTTCACAATAGTGTAAAATTAAAATGGGATATACCGGGCTAGGATTCGAGTTGCATGAACAAGGGCCAAACCAACTACCCAAGAATGGAATCGTCAAGAGAAAACACTTGACAACCTCCTATAAGCAGCTTTTCTTGACACCAGACCTTACTCCATCAATTAGGAATCTGATGCCGTCACTAAACACATTCCTTAAATTGTAGCCATTTGTTGAGTGTTTTTTTGGTGTCTAATCCGCATATATATCACCATTGCCCTTGATTTTCTTGACTGTATATCTCTTAAATGTCAACATATACACGTGTGATTTAGTTTACGAAGATTTTTCAATGCCGAGAACCTCGATCAGAGAGTAAAAAAGGCGTAAGGTTCACAATGGTGTAAAATTAAAATGGGATATACCGGGCTAGGATTCGAATTACAGGAACAAGGGCCAAACCACCCACCCAAGAATGGAATCGTCGAGCGAAAACACTTGACAAGCTCCTAGAAGCAGCTTTTCTTGCCACCATACCTTTTTCCATCAATTAGGAATCTGATGCCGTCACTAAACACATTCCTTAAATTGTAGCCATTTGTTGAGTGCTTTTTTTTATCTAATCCGCATATATATCACCATTGCCCTTGATTTTCTTGACTGTATATCTCTTTAATGTCAACATATACACGTGTGATTTAGTTTACAAAGATTTTTCAATGCCGAAAACCTCGATCAGAGAGTAAAAATGGCGTAAGGTTCACAATGGTGTAAAATTAAAATGGGATATACCGGGCTAGGATTCGAGTTACAGGAACAAGGGCCAAACCAACCACCCAAGAATGGAATCGTTGTTGGTGCACTTGTGTCTGTACTTTGTCTGTATTTTGTCATGATACAAAACGATGTCTTGTGTTAGTCTGAGTTACGTCTTAGGTTTGTTATTATGTGTGTTTGAAGTAAGTTTGACCAAGTCAACCATCCTCCTGGTTTGACTTGGCCAAACAGTTAGAACATGGTTTGTAAGATGATAGTGTCGAAGGATGAGTCATCGAAGGATTGTTTATATCCTTCGATGAGCTCGAAGGATAAACCTTCGATGGATATGGATGGACCTCGAAGGATATCATCCTTCGAGGTATATGTGGATCCTTCGATAGGTTTGAGATCGATAGATGATCTTTCGATCAGGCTATCTGATCCTTCGACCAGACGAGCTGTGATGGATATATATATCCATGTAATGTGTTCACTTCATAGGGGTGTGAGATGTGAGTGAACTTAGTCTTGTAGAGAGAGTATTTTCAGTTTGGGTCAAGGGCTGTAACCGTGTCCACTGAAATACAAGAGAAAACTTTGATATCTCGTGTGTCTACCTTTCTCTTTGTAGCTTGTGTTCTCATATAAACTACCGGTTTGCATTCTAGCTTGGATTCCGCACTTGCTAGTGTGTTAAACATAACAAGGATAAGGTTTAACCTCAACCTCCGAGGGACCTACAAGTGGTATCAGAGCCGTGGCTCTTTTCCTTGTTAAAAACCGAGTTTATACAAGACTTTGGAGTGTTTGGACAAAACTCACATGGTTTAGCACCCGTTTTTAGTGTTTTTCTCGCATTTCTGACGTAAAAAACGTGTTCTAAACTAACCGGGAGTGTTAAAGAACGGGTTGGGTAACTTAAAAACTTGTTTTTAAGAAGTTTGGTGATTTCCGGCCAAATTCCGGCTTACTCCGGTGACCGGTTTTCTGGATAAGGACCGTCCTTTTTATGTAATATTTTATTGGTCATATCTTGGTTTTGGTAAAAGTATGGTCTGAGCATACCTTTCTGCTGAAAGATTTCTACCTACCCATCACCTTTTCACCAACCTGTCACTTTTGTCAACTGTGTCAGTACAGATCGAAGGATATCCTTCGAAGTCGAAAGATCATCTTTCGATCAAAGGAGGTTCGATAGATAATCATCCTTCGAACATCCTTCGAATTCTGTGACTTATCCTTCGATCCAAGGAATCTTTTCGAAGGATATATCTTTCGATCTACAGCTCTTATTCGAAAGATAAGGATCCTACGATTGGAGAGTCTTTCGAAATCATTGTTCGAAACTCAACAGTGATCTTTCGAACACTGTTGATCCTTCGAACAAGTTCTGTTCCTTCGATTCTAGTCTGTTTAAGTTTAACAAGTTTGTGTTTTTCAGGTCTTTCGATCAAGGATCCTTCGGCTGGTTGTTATCATTCGAGATATTAACATAGTTTGTGAAAATTAAATTTTTAAAAAGGGAAAACTTGTTTTCAATTTTTAAATCAATTTTCACTTAATATATTAATTTTTATAAAATGGGAACAAACGGTCAGTGGGATCCAACCGCGTGGACTCAAACAACTTTGACTCCAAAATCATCAGCTACACAATCATCAGCTATGCAATCTGCGTCAGATTTCAACAAAACTGCATGGATGCAGGCTATTGCCCCACCTCAAGCTGCAATGATAACTGCAAATCAATGGGCATTGGTCACAAATCAAAGCAGCAGCATTCAAGCTATGATGCAGAACGACAGTGAAACTGGTACAAGCACAAAACCGCCAAAGCTAAATCACATCAATGATTGGGGATGGTGGAAAGAAAGGCTGAGAACTTATGTTCAGGGGCAAGGTCAAGATCTATGGATGTGCTTCTTCACCGCATTTGACAATGATTTGGAAGTTGCAGGATCTAATCCAGAAACTTACAGCACTATGTCTGATGATGATAAGAAGAAATTTGAGTTAGAAAAGAAAGCATTCATGATTCTCACACAACCTCTTCACAGAGACATTTACCACCAGTTTGTTTACTGCACGACTACTAAAAGCTTGTGGGATATGCTCACGTTACGATGTGAAGGAAATGCTCAATCTAGAAAGATCAAGCAAGAATTACTGAAGAAAGAGTTTGAAGGATTCACGTGTATGGAGAATGAGACTTTGGCAGAGTTATCTACAAGGTTCCATCACTTGTTGAGCGAGATGTTTGCTTTTAGAGTCACTGCCACTCCACAAGAAATGGTGAAGAGATTCGCTGATAGCTTACCAGCAAAGTGGAGCGGTTATCTTGAAATTCTCAAAGAAAATGGTGTTCTAGACACAATCACCGTTTATGAGTTAATTCAAAAATTGGAGAACAAGGATGTAGAAGAAAAGCTTAAGGCAAAAAGAACACTAACTCCTCAAAATCCAGAGATGTACTATGGGATTGCAGGAGGTATCAGTGGAGAAAAACCAGCCTCTCAACATGCGAAGCTTCAAACAGCCTTCATCTCAAACACCGGACCTTCCACAACAGATCAGTTTGATCCTTCAGCATACACGATGTATTCAAGACCAGTTTCTTCTTCTCTACAACAGGATGTGCAACCGACAGCTCAGCAGCAACAACCGCAACAGCATGGGTTTTATGGAAGCTCTTCAAACTTTCAAGCCACTTCCAATCCGAACACAGTCAGATTAGACACTTCCAACTTTTCCAAAGTCAGTGTCGAAATAGCCAAGGAGCATATGGAGATGTTGAACACCTTGGTTAGTGCTTATTGTGGATTGGTCGCAGGTCAGATTGGGAATATCAATCTAACCAATGAAGATTATCAGCAAGTGGATAGAGAAGAGTTTGAAATGATGGATATCAAATGGGCTCTTGCTAGTGCAATTCGAAGAGCAAAGGAGTGTTAGGACCGGTTTGAATCCGATACGATTGCTAAACGAAAGTTCGACGTGCGGAATCCGTGAACTATCGAGATCTAAACACAATACCGTACAAATAACGTGATTCTATTGATAGATTTGATAAGTACAAGAACCTTGAATCACTTTCTCTCTCTAGATTCTCTCTCTAGATCTAGAGAGCTCTAATTCTTCAAATGAGCAAAAAATTATAAAACTAACACATAAGTTCCTATTTATAGCCCTTGGAATTAATGAGACTTCTCATTAATTACCAAAATGCCACCTTGCTATTTCTAACTAGATATAACAATATTAGCTTGATTCTTCGGTTTCTGCTACGGTTTTGATTGACAGAGGCGATAGACAAATAATGCACTAACAGACTCCCCCTTGGATATTGCCGTAGTCAATCTGTAGTCAAGCTCGTAGCGTCTTCTCTTTCTCTCTCTCTTTGAATCTTCTCGACCAGAATCCCGATGGATCTGTCTTCAGCTTCAGTTTTTCCTCTTTTCTTCATCAGGCTCCCCCTTTCGTCAAGCTTCCGTGCTTTGGGATCGACACCTTGCTTTCCATATACAAGCTCCCCCTTGATTTGAGCTCGTCTTCAGACTCCCCCTTAGACTCAGCTTCCGGGATCGTAGTCTGGACTATCTTCTGCAATTACTCATACGTTTATAAGTAACAACATTTTAGACTATCCAGAAATTATAACTTGGCAATTTCCAATCAAATTCTCTAATCCACTCCTCCTATCAACAAACTTTAACAATTTAGCAGTATTAAAGAATCCAACTCCCTCACAGTTTATCATCCAAGTCCAACTTAATGACCTTGGAGATATCACAAACTGTTTTTGAATTTTTTTTATTTTAATTCAAGTTTCAAATTAATGAACTTGTTTTATTTTCAGAAACACAATCAGCTTACTTAGATTTTGAAACTCAGCACTCAGATATCAGTTGTCGAAAATAAAACAGAAATCAAAATCTTTTTGTATTTTCTGAAAATATAAAGCAATAAAGAAATATGTACAAACATATTTACAGACAATATTTTTGTTTTGAGTATGCGTCAGAGGATCATATCAGTTTATGACAAATCACCAGTACCGTTGAGCTTTAAAACACTTTATGTTTTAAACAATTCACTTAGATTGTCGATATACTGATCCACTTAAATTTTCACACAAACTTCAACTGATTCAGGATACGAATTAGATGTATTAAGAACTTAAACTCATTCATGTGTCCCACCTCTTGAATATACTCCCGTATCCAGATCCCAATATTCAGTCTTACAGGCAATTAGAACACAAATGATATCTGTAAGGGGTTAATAAATTATGAAGAATCATGAGAGCTCAGGTCAGAACTACCGTTCAGCAGAGAGATCATGACTCAACTTTTGGGTGTGTCCCCTTTAGAGGATCTTTTTTACAACAGCATTTCTAAGCAATTTTATTGTCTTATCATATATGCTGAGGGTGATGCTTATGTTTCAAAGCATTTGCAGAAAGTATTATTCGAGGACTAGGTCAGAACTACCGTTCAGCAGAAGTCCCGGAATAATACCCCAGATATCATTAAGCATAAAGACCTGTATATCAGAATACGAAACCTTTCAAACGAGATTTCAGGGGTTACCTATATATCCAAGTAGTGTTCCCCACGAAATAAGTAAGTTTGAATTTAGGTTTATATCCCGAAAAAGTTTACTAAATGTGCAAAAACCTATCGACACATCCATGGTGAGATCGTTTAACACATTTAAACATTCCATTTCTTTAGCATACTGTGATAGTCTACTGATGTACTATCATTTCCTCTTTTTACGCAAAAACTCAATTTTTGAATTTTATCATGTTTTTGACTTTTTCAAATTTTCAAATGTTTTTGTATTTTCTAACAACATTACTCCCCCTAAAATGCAAAATCATATAAAGAAAATTTGACAACCAACACTGATAGCTTTGTCTCGCCATCTATTTTCTGCATCTCATGCTCTGTTTTGCAGAAAATATAACATACCCCCATGATTTACAACCCATTGATCTTAACAGTTTGAAAACCGTTTTTCAATCTGATGAAAATAATCATGTTTGTTCAGCCGTGAGGGTTTCGGCATATTCAATCAACACATATTTTTATATTTTTTTTTAATATTTGACAAAAATTAAAAACAAACATATTTTTGGTTTTCCAAATTTTAACAAACTAAAAACATATTTTTGAGTTTTTAATTTTTCAATTTTTAGAGTTTTTGAAAATATTGTTTATTTATTTACAGAAAACATATAAACTTCCTGTTTTAACCAACACAGGATCCAGCAGCCTCTTCTCCTCGTAGTGCCAGGCTGCTCCAACCTTCATTCTCACAATCTTCAGAATTGTTGAGCACCTGCACATTCAGCTAACTGAATTACTTGAACAATTTAGCCCAGGTCTGTTGAACCTTAGGCATTTCAACACAACAATTTTCATTCAATTTCGGAAAATCTTTATCATTTTTCTCAAAAACTTTTTCAATTTTAACTTCAATTTTCTCATCTTTTACCAATTCAACATGTTTCTTAACACTCCATATTTGACCTTTTGGTGTTCCACGTTTGTAAAAATGTGAATCTTTTTGAACACTTTGATTTTGAACAACTTTTGGTTTCCAAAACTCTTGAGATTTTGTCATATCAACTGTAGTTTTCCAACTCTGTGTTGTTCTGAATCTGGGTGTGTGAACATTCCAGATCTGTTTTGAATCGAACCTATTCGGGTTTGATTTCCAAGTTTGGTTCGAAACAAACTTGTTTGTGTTATACCTCCAAGTTTGTTTTGAATCAAATCTAGTTGACTTGTGTTTCACAGTCTCAGATTTTTGTTTCTCAACATCAATCTTCTTTTTGTCAACATCCACAGGTTTTGGATTAGAACACTTGCGTGCAAGATGTCCTTTTTGATCACATTTGAAACATGTTCTCATGGACACATCTTTGACTTGTGGTTGTTGCTTTTTCTTTAAAGCAAAAAATTCATCATTAGACTGTTTCATTTTAAGTTCTTTTTCTAAACTGCCTCCTTGAACAAAACTCATTTTTGTCTGAAAATTCGGCATATCATTTTTGTTTTGATATTGTTTCTTCTTATAACCCAACCCAGCCTTCATGTTCTTCTTTTTGAAACCAGGTTTGTTATACGAACCTCTATGACTCTTACCGACAAACTTTGAAATCTCAGACTTCTCAATCTCAACCATTTTGAAAACTTTGTCAACCTTTTCTGAAATCACATTCTGAATCGGGAATACAACATCTAAGAACAATTTGTCCGATCCAATCATGGTATAAACCAATCCTTTTGAATCATCATTCAAATTTTCCTCGGATTTTGTGTTTTTCAGATAACCATCATAAATATTTCCTTCATCTTCATCCTGTGATTCAGATTTACCTGTATCAACCGACTCATCTTTCAACACACTTTCAATGACTTTACCTACCACCTCTGAATCATGAGAATCATCAGATTTGGAATAGGTTATGTCAATGTTTTCTGGCAATTGATCTACCATGTTGAAAGCTTTTTCGACCTTTTCCTCATCATAAAATGCAAATTTTCCCGGTGGTGGAACTTGATGAAACTCTGAACCAATACCTTTCTTGTTTTGCTCAGACTCACCATCCTCCGGTTTTATGTTGAAAATACGTTCAAGCACATATGACGACGCGTGGTAACTTTTTAACTTGTTGTTATCCTGTTCTAAATCAGCAATCTGTCGCTTTAGCTTAGCAACATCCTCAATATAGGAATTAACAACATCTTGTTTTATAGAATACATTCGTTTAAGCTCTTTGGTTGTTTCAGACATATAATTCATTCTAGATTGAGCATATTTCATTTCATCTTTCACTTTGTCATATGATTCTTTCATAATATCATGTGCTAATTTCATTGAGTCATATTCCTTTTTCATTTCTTGACAAGCAATTTCTTTTTGTTCACATTCATTTGTCATTTTCAAAACATTTTCTTTCAAAACTTCATTTTCTTTCTCTAATTTGTTACATTTTTCTGAAAGTTTTTCATCATTTTCTTTAAAAACTTTTTCTTTTTCTAGCATTTCTTTGCATTTTTCTTTGAAAATATTTTCTATTTTTGTGAACTCAAGATCTCTTGTTCTAAATTGCTCATCTTTTTCAGTACAAGCTCTGCACGGTTCCATGCATTTCTTGCACTGTTCAATAGTTTTCAAGATTTCAGAGTTAGAATTTACCTCAGTGATTGGCACTTCGGTGTTTTCAGCAATCTCTGTCTGCTTCTGATCAGCATCTTCTTGATTCTTTTCAACACTTACTTCATCACCAGCATCACCAACTTTCAAATTCTCATTCTTTTCTTCTATTTTCACCTCTTCTTCAATCTGCTGTTCTACAATAACAGCTTCCTCTTTAACCTCTTCAGCATCTTTCTTCAAATTGTTCATCATTTCTTCAACCTTCTTCTTCATTCTCTCTTCATCCCTTTTTCTCAGACACGATAACATGGCATATCTGATATCCTTTTCATATTGCTTAGCATATTTGTCATCTTTCAATACTCTTCTATAGTATTCAGCTCTCAACGGGACTGCAAGAAGAACATCATCGAAGATTATGTCTTTCCTGGGAACAACCGGTTCTCCTTCTCTGTTATAGTAACATTCTCTCTTTTTATCCCATCGTTTGCTACCAACAGCCATCTCATACTCCTCTTGCATATCATCCATTCTGTTTAAAACAACGTCTCTTTCTCTGTAAGTCTTCTCACTCAAGATCTCTTCCCGAGTTTTCTCTTTGATCTCAACTTTTTCTTCACTGACTTCAGCAATGTCTTTGTCTTTGTTTTCACCTTGGATCTCAGCAACAAGAGCATAATGTTTACTTAATTCTTCCTGTTTGGCTTTAGCTTTGAACTTTTCATCAACAATATCATCTATTGGAAGAACCTCACTCCAATCATATCCTTCATCCTCGTAAATTACAGCATAAGCTCTTGATTTTTCTCTCGGCTTATCTTCAATCAACTTCGGTTCTTCTCTGCTTCGATGGTAAATCGCCTTTCGATAATAATCATCGTTGAAAGGACGTTCACTTCCTTCACCAACTTCAGAATTAGTGCATTCTCTCTTAAAATGACCCTTTTGCTTGCATTTGAAGCAGGTCACTTTGGATTTATCGAATCCAAGCTTTGTTGAAGCACCTCCAAGCGATTGTTTCCCGGTAATCTCCATGTACCTCTGAGCTCTTCGAATACAACTAGCTAAACACCAACGGATGTCAATAAGCTCCATCTCTTCCGGATCAATCTGGTTGTAGTCTTCTTTGGTCAATTCAGAATTTCCAATTTTTCCAGCTACAAGACCTTCATATGACTCCAAAACAGATGCAAGGAAACTCATTTGCTGCTTCGCTGCATTGATGCTCATTGCAGGAGAATTTTTCAGTTTAAGAGCAATGTTGCACAGAATTTCTTCAGAATCATCAGAATTTGTCTTTGAAGATGAAGATGAATGATATCTAGAATGATGACTTGTTGATGTTGTTTGTGGTTCTTTCATCTTTTCACCACTGAATGCTGTTTTTGGTGAACCAACGCCTTTGTCAGAAAACACACTACTTTTGTAGTACAAGCTAACGTTCTGTTGATGTGAAGAATCAGTCATCTTGTTTTGCTTTTGTAGCTCCAGATCATGACTTTCAATCTTTTCAAACAAAGCATCAAGAGTAATATTATCATACACAGCATCATTTTTCAAAATAAAAACAAACGTTTGCCACTGATCAGCTCGTGGTAACGCTTCAATCACTTTGTCTATCAATTCCTCTCTTGTTTTGTTTATCTCAAAACGTTCAAGTTCGATTTTAAGATGACAGAATCTTTCAATCATTTGCCTCACCGACTCTCCTTTTATGTTATCAAACAGATCAAATTCTTTCTTTAATAAAGCAATTTTGTTCTTTTTAATCTGTTTACCCCCTTCAGCTTTAACACGTAAAGCTTCCCAGACAGACTTAGATGTTCCATCATGAGTTAATAAAGCAAAAATATCATTTCTGATTGCTGACTGGATCAACGCAATCATTCTCTGTTCAGCTCCGTATTCGGCTTTATCCTCTCTGGTAAACTTCTTGAATACAAGATATTCGCCTTTTTCATCTTTCGGTTTTTCATACCCATACTCCAGGCAAAACCAACTTTCATGAGCATACGCCTTTGCCCAGTTGAGAAAGCGTTCTTTCCACCAGGTATAATCCTCAATGCTATCAAGAGCTGGTGGCTTTGAATGAGTTCCATAGAAATTATCATGCTTGATATTTTCATTTAGTGCCTTCGTAATAGTTTTTGGTGTAAGATTTGTAGCCTCAGACGATTCGGTTGCGAACGCGTTGTAAAATGTGTTGAAAAATTCCTCAGCCATTATGCAAACCTGACAGTAGACAAACAAACAAACACAATCAGTACAATCAAATATCAAATAAACTGAAATTGACTGACACTCGGTATCCGTGAAATGTTCTCGACACGAAATTTCGATTTTCAAGCGAAATCTTGATTTCAAGCGAAATCACTCAGTCAACATGTTTGAAGCGAAATCAAGTATATGTCTCTTGAAGCGAAATCAAATATTAAGTACTTGAAGCGAAATCCCAAACTGATTTTGAAGCGAAATCAATCAGATGACTTGAAGCGAAATCATAAACTATTCTGTTGAAGCGAAATCAGATACTCAGTCTGTTCAAGCGAAATCAGGTATTCTGAGTTGAAGCGAAATCAGGTATTCTGAGTTAAAGCGAAATCAGGTATTCTGACTGTTCAAGCGAAATCATGCTGAATGAAGATTTTCAAGCGAAATTGACTAGTTCGCTTCAAACAGTCCAAGTTTTCAAGCGAAATCAAGACCAAAATATCTGTTTCAAGCGAAATCCAGCTGCAAGTTACGAAATCAGACACAAAAATTCAGATTTCTCCTAAACGATAAGGAATTTGAGTCTGAAACTTGGTAGGATTGTTTATCAACTATTTTCGCACAACATACTAAAAAATCATCCAATTCGGACCAGTAAAACCCGTTCAATTTGACGAAGAACTGTGAAAAACGTGATGAATATGAAAAATATGAAGAAATCGGTGAAATTCGGATCTGATTCTGCTGAATTCAGGTACGAATCAATGTGTTTGATCAAGCAATCGAGCTCCTTGCTCTGATACCACTTGTTAGGACCGGTTTGAATCCGATACGATTGCTAAACGAAAGTTCGACGTGCGGAATCCGTGAACTATCGAGATCTAAACACAATACCGTACAAATAACGTGATTCTATTGATAGATTTGATAAGTACAAGAACCTTGAATCACTTTCTCTCTCTAGATTCTCTCTCTAGATCTAGAGAGCTCTAATTCTTCAAATGAGCAAAAAATTATAAAACTAACACATAAGTTCCTATTTATAGCCCTTGGAATTAATGAGACTTCTCATTAATTACCAAAATGCCACCTTGCTATTTCTAACTAGATATAACAATATTAGCTTGATTCTTCGGTTTCTGCTACGGTTTTGATTGACAGAGGCGATAGACAAATAATGCACTAACAAGGAGTTTATGGAAAGGACGGGGAGAACCGACTTGAATAGCAACAACAACACCAAGTATGGTTTTGATAAGAATGCTGTCACTGGCTTCAATTGTGGTGAAAAGGGTCACTTCAAGCGGGAGTGTCAGAAGCCACCTAAGCAAGGAAATCAGAATCCCTTCAGAAACAATTCTGACAGATCAATAGTTCCCGTTGGAGGAAATGCATCTGGATCCACAAACACTAATCCCCACAGAGGATTGGTTGTTCAAGCTGATGAAATCTGCAATTGGAACCTTCAGCTTGGAGAAGGAGGAAATGGTGGAACAGCATGTTATGCTAAAGTGATTGAGAAGGTAGTAGAACCCGTGTCTGCTGGTGAATCTTCAGAAGATGAAGATAGTTCGGGTTATAGTGGGAGCATGAATGGGGAATCACTTGATGCTGGTGATTTATCAAGTGATGCTTTAGATTTGGAAGTTGATGAGCTTTTGGCTGAAGCTGAAGCATTATGCAAGAGGAGATCTATTCTTTGCCAGAAATCTGCTGGAACTTCCGAGAAGCTTGCTCAGTTCTTCTCTGAAGATGGATCCTTTTCTTTTCATACAGCCTTTATGGCTCACGTAGAAGGTCAGACTTCTCAGGTATGTGATACTAATTCTGACTCTATTTTTGTTCCTATTGAATGTGCAAAGTGTTTAAAATATGCTGAAAAGGAAAGTCAGTTTGAAATCACATACAAACACAATCAAGAATTGATTGTAGATCTTTCTAAAGCAACTGAAGCTAACTTGTTTTTAACCAGAAATGAAAAGGAATTTAAAGCAACAATTGCGTCATTAAGACATGATGTTTCAGAATTACAAAAGGCTGTTTTGCGAAAACAACATGCTAACAATAATCTTATTGACACAATTGAAAAGCAAATGGTAGAGTTGGCAACAGCTCGATGTGAATGTGAGACAATTAAGCAGAAACTGGAAAGCTATTCCAATTCCCGCTATGTATTGGATCACATCATTGACGTTCAAAAGAAAAAGAAAAAGGGGGATGCAAAATGTATTGGATTCAAATCATGTCCTCCCCCAATGAATCACAATTACTCCAAATTGCCTGATGACGAGGATATGCCCCGTTTTGAACCTACTGTGCCACTCGGTCTAGATGACTTTGCAGCAGGCCTCGGGTTCACAACTGGTACATCATCCTCGGGTCAATCAGAATCTGAGAATGTGACAGATTCATCGTGTGTTAAGGAACAGAGTCCTCCCATTGTTGAGGATGCTGATTCTTCAGATGATGAATCTGAAGAAATTGTGAAACAACAGTCTAACTCGGTTACAACAGATATTCCAATCAAGAATCACATCCTGTGTGATCCACCAGTGAAACCGAGTAAGACTGAAATGTGAAAAGCAATGGAGTCCCTTGTATCTAGCCGTGAAGAGAATAACTTGTTGTACACGCTCAAAGGAGATAGCAAAATCTACTCTAACAAAGATTTTCCAATTAAAAATGTAAATCAAGATTTAATTGAGCAAATTTTTGAAGGATGCACTGATAAGTTTTTGGGGAACAAAAGTGGCAAAGTTACCGTCACTCAATGTGATCCAATTCCGTGTGAACAAATTAGAAAACAATACGGAAACCAAAAACAACAAGTCAACTCCGGAAAGGGTAAGGTACAGGGAAAGAAGGCTCAGAACAAGAATGTTCAAGCACCTAAAGTTCAGCAGCCTAATACTGAACAACCAAAGGTTCAACAACCTAAAGTTGAACAGTCTAAGGCTACTCAACCTAAGGCTGCACAACCTAAAATTCAACAATCAAAGGTTGAGCAACCTAAGGTTCAACAACAAAAGGTGCAAAACAAAAGAGCTCCTGTTAAGAAACGAGTACCGAAAATGAACTTTGTTGGATCCACGGGTTCAGACAAACTTGAAACATTTCAGGATAAATCTAACGTTGAGTTTATAAAACAAGTTAGAATTTTAAAACGAAATGATCAGAATAATTACACCCAACACACCAACGGATGTGATTTAGGTCCAAGCACGTCTAGATCACAAAGTTCATTGTCTGGTTTTCCGTCTGGTCATCAACATGTTTCTCCGAAGTTTGTAGAGCGGAGAACATGTTTTGAATGTGGGACAGTTGGGCATATTGTAAGATATTGCCCACACGTGCAAAAGCTGAAGTCAAAAACGAGTGCTCCCCAAGAAATCGATTACCAAAAACGATCAGTTTCCCCGAAACAAGACCCACGTGTCTTGAAAGAAAGGGAAAAGAAGTTAAAGCAAAAGAATCAAAAGGTAATTGAAAAGGCTTTAAAATCAGAGGTCAAAGAAGAAAAACCTGTACAAGCAAAATCTGAAACTGTAAAACCAGTAAATGCTAAAACAATAAATTCAAATACTGGTAAAGGACAAACAGCTTGGAAGCAAAAGCAGGTAATTCAATCAGGGGGAGCACCACAGGTTCTTTTTCCTAATCATCAAGTGATTGAAATCACTTTCCTTGATGATCAAGGACGACCCAAGTCCACAAAGGCTTGGGGCCCCCTCTCCAACTAATCTCTGAGTGAGTGTGTAGGATATTCCAGGAGGAACTTTCGATAGTCGTAAGATTGTTGATAGTGGAGCGTCCTTGCACAAGATAGGCGACAGAAGAAATTGTTGCCTTTGATGGAGAGAGGAGAAAAGAAGACAAAAATGTCAGATGATGGAATGATGGTGAAAGAATGTGGTTGAATGAAGTTGAAAAATTCGACAAGATGAAATTTGTGCAAAAAAAAAATTTGGTTGTTATGGTTTTTGATCGGGTCCTCAGGAAAGATTCCAATGAAAAGTACGCGCCTGTAGCACGTCTGAAGCTTTTTGAAGATTCATGGATTTTTCTTCCACAAGAAGTTCAAATCCACAAGATGAACGTGTAGGGTACTTTTCTCTACGGTGTGACTGAAGAAAATGTGTTGGTTGATCAAACTACACCGGGTGTGTGGATGCCTTGGCATGGATTGAACAACCGCACACTACTTCTCAAAGAGGAAGACAAAGACCTTCGCTGGTACAATGTGGAAGACCAGCCGGACCCAGAGGTTTTTGATCTGGTTGCTGTGAAGGGATTTCAGTAGCTACAAAATCGACTTTGAAATCCACACCGGGTGGATATCCAGTTTGGGAGAGCGCTCAGATTCCTGGCAATGCACGAAGCAGTTGCAGGATACGGTTTTGAACTTCTAATCTCTCCTATACTTGTCGATATTTAAGCTGCTTTATGAATTATTATCATCTCATACGGCACTCTTTGACCAGACACGTTGATCTCGAATATCACTTCACACGTGATTGTTTCAATATGAAACTCATCGATGTTGTCATGGTCCACACCGATGACCAACGTGCCGACCTTTTTACCAAAGCATTTGATAAATCAAGATTTGACTATTTATTATTGGTAAATGGCATTAAGGTCAAGCAAGAGTAAAACCAACATCGGAAAATCATTTTTGTAAATACCCTTGTGTCTTAAATTTATCTTAGTTTATTGATTTTAGGGGGAGTAAATCCAAAATTTGAAAAATCCAAAAACATTGAAAAATTAAAAAAAAAAAAAAAAAAAAAAAAAAACACAAAAACAATAGAAAAACAAAAATGAGTTTCCTGGCGAGCAAAAGAGAAAATGATAGTACATCAGTGGTCTGTCTAAACCTCTTTAAACCTTAAATGAAAAATGATAAGCAGCTCTATATAAGATGTATCGGTAGGCTCACAATCATTTTAAAGTGTGCAGGGTGATATAAACTTAAATCGACTGAAGACCAGGTGGGAACCATTCATTGGCATATGGTCTTAGTACCGAAATTTCGTTTGAGAGATTGCCGAGGTTCTGAGATATTCGGTCTTTATGCTGCTTATCATCTGGGTATCATGGTTGTATCTTTTACCGAAAAATAACGGGGACGCAAGTCTAGATCTTCCATGATACCATACATACGTGTACATATTGCATTCGACCTCAATAAGTGATCAACAATCACATGTCCACAAAATAAGTGATAATATATCACATTTATCCGGGAGTCAAGTTCGTCTCTCTGCTGTACGAAAGTACTGACCTGTTCACGGACTTGCTCCTGTGCCCTTCATGCATCGAAAATCAAGTTCCTCATCAATAAGTGATTCTATCACATAGGGCTTGTTTTCAAATCAAAATAAGTGAGAATCTCACATCATATACGGTCAAACAGATGATAATCGGTATACTCACCGGTAAGATGAACCCTCGTGCATACCTTGATACGGGAATGTGTCGTGATGTGGATGAACACCGGTCGGTAAGTATAAATCATACCTTAACGTATCCCCTCGCCATGATTACATCTGATAAGTTAAGCTTATGTGGATAACAATACCGATAATCGTTATAGGATGCTTATCTTAATGTTAACTAATTGAACAACAAGAGCGTTTTGGCATGACCGTACACTGATATGATTCTCTTACCCTCGAAACTCGCAAAAAGATTGTCTGTAAATATTTATTTAATGCTTTCAGTTTCTGCATCTTTGTATATATTTATTTACTGCTTTCAGTCTTTACATTTGAAATATTCAAAAATACCAAAAAGATTTTAGGTGTGTTTTAATATAAACTTTCTAAAAGCCAAAAAGATTTTATTTCTATTTTATTTTCGATCGTACGATGTTGGAGCTCGAGTCTTCGTTACCTGAAACCTGATTGAAAATCAAAATCGACTAAATCTTCATAAATGGTCAGAATTTGCAAGTTTTGAAAGTTAAAACTAAAATTGATAAATTTGTTAAACTTTCAAACTGTCGGACGGTAGTTGTTTGAGCAATGGTCACATGTGTGTCGTTTACTTATGATATTCCAAGCAGTTGTTCTCTTTACGCGTTTAGATTTCTTGCATGTGCAGATTCTAAAGGCAAGGAGAACATGGTCGATGACAAGCTTTGGAATGAAGACACGACGTGAAGGCACTCAAGTGATGAAGATGATCGAGTTGCCGCTGACCATCATCAACACCACAAGGATCTCAAGTTGTAAAGATCAAGACTTTCACGAGCATAACTCAAGGGGGAGCTTATGTTAAGGGGGAGTTTGTCAACACACTTCCTACCTGAAACGGGGAGTTTGTTGGTACACTTTCTGCTTTCAAGACGTGAAGACTTTAAAGATCCTCCGACATTGAAGACTTGAAAGGACGTCAAAGACTTGAAGACACGAAGATCGAGACAAAGCTACAGCCAAGGGGGAGTTTGTTGGTGCACTTGTGTCTGTACTTTGTCTGTATTTTGTCATGATACAAAACGATGTCTTGTGTTAGTCTGAGTTACGTCTTAGGTTTGTTATTATGTGTGTTTGATGTAAGTTTGACCAAGTCAACCATCCTCCTGGTTTGACTTGGCCAAACAGTTAGAACATGGTTTGTAAGATGATAGTGTCGAAGGATGAGTCATCGAAGGATTGTTTATATCCTTCGATGAGCTCGAAGGATAAACCTTTGATGGATATGGATGGACCTCGAAGGATATCATCCTTCGAGGTATATGTGGATCCTTCGATAGGTTTGAGATCGATAGATGATCTTTCGATCAGGCTATCTGATCCTTCGACCAGACGAGCTGTGATGGATATATATATCCATGTAATGTGTTCACTTCATAGGGGTGTGAGATGTGAGTGAACTTAGTCTTGTAGAGAGAGTATTTTCAGTTTGGGTCAAGGGCTGTAACCGTGTCCACTGAAATACAAGAGAAAACTTTGATATCTCGTGTGTCTACCTTTCTCTTTGTAGCTTGTGTTCTCATATAAACTACCGGTTTGCATTCTAGCTTGGATTCCGCACTTGCTAGTGTGTTAAACATAACAAGGATAAGGTTTAACCTCAACCTCCGAGGGACCTACAATCGTCGAGCGAAAACACTTGACCACCTCCTAGAAGCAGCTTTACTTCCCACCAGACCTTTCTCCATCAATTAGGAATCTGATGCCGTCACTAAACACATTCCTTAAATTGTAGCCATTTGTTGAGTGCTTTTTTTTGTGTCTAATCCACATATATATCAACATTGCCCTTGATTTTCTTGACTGTATATCTCTTAAATGTCAACATATACACGTGTGATTTAGTTTACGAAGATTTTTCAATGCCGAGAACCTCGATCAAAGATTAAAAAAGGCGTAAGTTTCACAATGGTGTAAAATTAAAATGGGATATACCGGGGTAGGATTCGAGTTACAGGAACAAGGGCCAAACCAACCACCCAAGAATGGAATCGTCGAGCGAAAACACTTGACAACCTCCTAGAAGGAGCTTCTCTTGCCACCAGACCTTTCTCCATCAATTAGGAATCTGATGCTGTCACTAAACACATTCCTTAAATTGTAGCCATTTGTTGAGTGTTTTTTTTGGAGTCTAATCCGCATATATATCACCATTGCCCTTGATTTTCTTGACTGTGTATCTCTTAAATGTCAACATATACACGTGTGATTTAGTTTACGAAGATTTTTCAATGCCGAGAACCACGATCAAAGAGTAAAAAAGGCGTAGGGCTCACAATGGTGTAAAATTAAAATGGGATATACCGTGCTAGGATTCGAGTTACAGGAACATGGGCCAAACCAACCACCCAGGAATTAAATCGTCGAGCGAAAACACTTGACAACCACCTAGAAGCAGCTTTTCTTGCCACCAGACCTTTCTCCATCAATTAGGAATCTGACGCCGTCACTAAACAGATTCCTTAAATTGTAGCCATTTGTTGAGTGTTTTTTTTTGGTGTCTAATCCGCATATAT
Organism: Helianthus tuberosus; assembly: GCA_030545235.1. Classification (NCBI taxonomy): domain Eukaryota; kingdom Viridiplantae; phylum Streptophyta; class Magnoliopsida; order Asterales; family Asteraceae; genus Helianthus; species Helianthus tuberosus. The sequence continues at coordinate 53,679 of JARYGA010049922.1, forward strand.
ATCACCACTGCCCTTGATTTTATTCACTGTATATCTCTTAAATGTCAATATATACACGTGTGATTTAGTTTACGAAGATTTTTCAATGCCGAGAACCTCGATTAGAGAGTAAAAAAGGCGTAAGGTTCACAAAGGTGTAAAATTAAAATGGGATATACCGGGCTAGGATTCGAGTTAAAGGGACAAGGGCCAAACCAACCACCCAAGAATAGAATCGTCGAGAGAAAACAGTTGACAACCTCCTAGAAGCAGCTTTTCTTGCCACCAGACCTTTCTCCATCAATTAGGAATCTGATGCCGTCACTAAACACATTCCTTAAATTGTAGCCATTTGTTGAGTGTTTTTTTTTTGTGTCTAATCCGCATATATATCACCATTGCCCTTGATTTTCTTAACTGTATATCTCTTAAATGTCAACATATACACGTGTGATTTAGTTTACGAAGATTTTTCAACGCCGAGAAACTCGATCAAAGAGTAAAAAGGCGCAAGGTTCACAATGGTGTAAAATTAAAATGAGATATACTAGGCTAGGATTCGAGTTACAGGAACAAGGGCCAAACCAACCACCCAAGAATGGAATCGTCGAGCGAAAACACTTGACAACCTCCTAGAAGCAGCTTTTCTTGCCACCAGACCTTTCTCTATCAATTAGGAATCTGATTCCGTCACTAAACACATTCCTTAAATTGTAGCCATTTGTTGAGTGTTTTTTTTTTGTCTAATCCGCATATATATCACCATTGCCCTTGATTTTCTTAACTGTATATCTCTTAAATGTCAACATATACACGTGTGATTTAGTTTACGAAGATTTTTCAACGCCGAGAAACTCGATCAGAGAGTAAAAAAGGCGTAAGGTTCACAATGGTGTAAAATTAAAATGGGATATACCGGGCTCGGATTCGAGTTACAGGAACAAGGGCTAAACCAACCATCCAAGAATGGAATCGTCGAGCGAAAACACTTGACAACCTCCTAGAAGCAGCTTTTCTTGCCACCAGACCTTTCTCCATCAATTAGGAATCTGATGCCGTCACTAAACACATTCCTTAAATTGTAGCCATTTGTTGAGTGTTTTTTTTTGTGTCTAATCCGCATATATATCACCATTGCCCTTGATTTTATTGACTGCATATCTCTTAAATGTCAACATATAAACGTGTGATTTAGTTTACGAAGATTTTTCAATGCCGAGAACCTAGATTAGAGAGTAAAAAAGGCGTAAGGTTAACAATGGTGTAAAATTAATATGGAATATACCGGGCTAGGATTCGAGTTACAGGAACATGGGCCAAACCAACCACCCAAGAATGGAATCGTCGAGCGAAAACACACGACACCCTCCTAGAAGCAGCTTTTCTTGCCACCAGACCTTTCTCCATCAATTAGGAATCTGATGTCATCACTAAACACATTCCTTAAATTGAAGCCATTTGTTGAGTGTTTTTTTTTGGGGTCTAATACACATATATATCACCATTTCCCTTGATTTTCTTGACTGTATATCTCTTAAATGTCACCATATACACGTGTGATTTAGGTTACGAAGATTTTTCAATTCCGAGAACCTCGATCAGAGAGTAAAAAAGGCGTAAAATTCACAATGGTGTAATATTAAATTGGGATATACCGGCTAGGATTCGAGTTACAGGAACAAGGGCCAAACCAACCACCCAAGAATGGAATCGTCGAGCGAAAACACTTGACACCCTCCTAGAAGCAGCTTTTCTTGCCACCAGACCTTTCTCCATCAATTAGGAATCTGATGCCGTCAATAAACACATTCCTTAAATTGTAGCCATTTGTTGAGTTTTTTTTGTTGTCTAATCCGCATATATATCACCATTTCCCTTGTTTTTCATGAGTGTATATCTCTTAAATGTCAACATATACACGTGTGATTTAGGTTACGAAGATTTTTCAATGCCGAGAACCTCGATCAGAGAGTAAAAAAGGCGTAAGGTTCACAATGGTGTAAAATTAAAATGGAATATACCGGGCTAGGATTCGAGTTACAGGAACAAGGGCCAAACCAACCACCCAAGAAATGGAATCGTCGAACGAAAACACTTGACAACCTCCTAGAAGCAGCTTTTCTTGCCACCAGACCTTTCTCCATCAATTAGCAATCTGATGACATCGGTAAACACATTCCTTAAATTGTAGCCATTTGTTGAGTGTTTTTTTTGTGTCTAATCCGCATATATATCACCATTGCCCATGATTTTCTTGACCGTATGTCGCTTAAATGTCAACATATACACGTGTGATTTAATTTACGAAGATTTTTCAATGCCGAGAACCTCGATTAGAGAGTAAAAAAGGCGTAAGTTTCACAATGTGTAAGATTAAAATGGGATATACCGGGCTAGGATTCGAGTTACAGGAACAAGGGTCAAACCAACCAACCAAGAATGGAATCGTCGAGCGAAAACACTTGACAACCTCCTAGAAGCAGCTTTTCTTGCCACCAGACCTTTCTCCATCAATTAGGAATCTGATGCCGTCACTAAACACATTCCTTAAATTGTAGCCATTTGTTAAGTGTTTTTTTTGTGACTAATCCGCTTATATATCACCATTGGCCTTGATTTTCTTGACTGTATATCTCTTAAATGTCAACATACACACGTGTGATTTAGTTTACGGAGATTTTTCAATGCCCGAGAACCTCGATTAGAGAGTAAAAAAGGCGTAAGTTTCACAATGGTGTAAAATTAAAATGGGATATACCGGGGTAGGATTCGAGTTACAGGAACAAGGGCCAAACCAACCACCCAAGAATGGAATCGTCGAGCGAAAACACTTGACAACCTCCTAGAAGCAGTTTTTCTTGACACCAGACCTTTCTCCATCAATTAGGAATCTAATGCCGTCACTAAACACATTCCTTAAATTGTAGCCATTTGTTGAGTGTTTTTTTTTGTGTCTAATCCGCATATATATCACCATTGCCCTTGATTTTCAAGACTGTATATCTCTTAAACGTTAACATATCCACGTGTGATTTAGTTTACGAAGATTTTTCAATGCCGAGAACCTCGATCAGAGAGTAAAAAAGGCGTAAGGTTCACAATGGTGTAAAATTAAAATGGGATATACCGGGCAAGGATTCAAGTTACAGGAACAAGGGCCAAACCAACCACCCAAGAATGGAATCGTCGAGCGAAAACACTTGACACCCTCCAAGAAGCAGCTTTTCTTGCCACCAGACCTTTCTCCATCAATTAGGAATCTGATGCCGTCACTAAACACATTCCTTAAATTGTAGCCATTTGTTGAGTGTTTTTTTGGTGTGTAATCCGCATATATATCACCATTTCCCATGATTTTCTTGACTGTATATATCTCTTAAATGTCAATATATACACGTGTGATTTAGGGTACGAAGATTTTTCAATGCCGAGAACCTCGATCAGAGAGTAAAAAAGGCGTATGGTTCACAATGGTGTAAAATTAAAATGGGATATACCGGGCTAGGATTCGAGTTACAGGAACAAGGGCCAAACCAAGCACCCAAGAAAGGAATCGTCGAGCGAAAACACTTGACAACCTCCTAGAAGCAGCTTTTCTTGCCACCAGACCTTTCTCCATCAATTAGGAATCTGACGCCGTCACTAAACACATTCCTTAAATTGTAACCATTTGTTGAGTTTTTTTTGGTGTCTAATCCGCATATATATCACCATTGCCCTTGATTTTCTTGGGTGTATATCTCTTAAATGTCAACATATACACGTGTGATTTAGTTTACGAAGATTTTTCAATGCCGAGAACCTCGATCAGAGAGTAAAAAAGGCGTAAGGTTCACAATGGTGTAAAATTAAAATGGGATATACCGGGCTAGGATTCGAGTTACAGGAACAAGGGCCAAACCAACCACCCAAGAATGGAATCGTCGACGAAAACATTTGACAACCTCCTAGAAGCAGCTTTTCTTGCCACTAGACCTTTCTCCATCAATTAGGAATCTGATGCCGTCACTAAACACATTCCTTAAATTGTAGCCATTTGTTGAGTGTTTTTTTTTGTGTCTAATCCGCATATATATCACCATTGCCCTTGATTTTCTAGACTGTATATCTCTTAAACGTTAACATGTCCACGTGTGATTTAGTTTACGAAGATTTTTCAATGCCGAGAACCTCGATCAGAGAGTAAAAAAGGCGTAAGGTTCACAATGGTGTAAAATTAAAATGGGATATACCGGGCTAGGATTCGAGTTATAGGAACAAGGGCCAAACCAACCACCCAAGAATGGATTCGTTGAGCGAAAACACTTGACACCCTCCAAGAAGCAACTTTTCTTGCCACCAGACCTTTCTCCATCAATTAGGAATCTGATGCCGTCACTAAACACATTCCTTAAATTGTAGCCATTTGTTGAGTGTTTTTTTGGTGTCTAATCCGCATATATATCACCATTTCCCTTGATTTTTTTGACTATATATCTCTTAAATGTCAACATATACACGTGTGATTTAGGGTACGAAGATTTTTCAATGCCGAGAACCTCGATCAGAGAGTAAAAAAGGCGTAAGGTTCACAATGGTGTAAAATTAAAATGGGATATACCGGCTAGGATTCGAGTTACAGGAACAAGGGCCAATCCAACCACCCAAGAATGGAATCGTCGAGCGTAAACACTTGTCAACCTCCTAGAAGCAGCTTTTCTTGCCACCAGACCTTTCTCCATCAATTAGGAATGTGATGCCGTCACTAAACACATTCCTTAAATTGTAGCCATTTGTTAAGTGGTTTTTTTTGGTGTCTAATCCGCATATATATCACCATTGCCCTTGATTTTCTTGACTGTATATCTCTTAAATGTCAACATATACACGTGTGATTTAGGTTACGAAGATTTTTCAATGCCAAGAACCTCAATCAGAGAGTAAAAAAGGCGTAAGGTTCACAATGGTATAAAATTAAAATGGGATATACCGGGCTAGGATTCGAGTTACAGGAACAAGGGCCAAACCAAGCACCCAAGAATGGAATCGTCGAGCGAAAACACATGACAACCTCATAGAAGCAGCTTTTCTTGCCACCAGACCTTAAATTGTAACCATTTGTTGTGTTTTTTTTGGCGTCTAATCCGCATATATATCACCATTGCCCTTGATTTTCTTGAGTGTATATCTCTTAAATGTCAACATATACACGTGTGATTTAGTTTACAAAGATTTTTCAATGCCGAGAACCTCGATCAGGGAGTAAAAAAGGCGTAAGGTTCACAATGGTGTAAAATTAAAATGGGATATACCGGGCTAGGATTCGAGTTACAGGAACAAGGGCCAAACCAACCGCCCAAGAATGGAATCGTCGAGCGAAAACACTTGACAACCTCCTAGAAGCAGCTTTTCTTGCCACGAGACCTTTCTCCATCAATTAGGAATCTGATGCCGTCACTAAACACATTCCTTAAATTGTAGCCATTTGTTGAGTGTTTTTTTTTTGGTGTCTAATCCGCTTATATATCACCATTGCCCTTGATTTCCTTGACTGTATATCGCTTAAATGTCAACATATACTCGTGTGATTTAATTTACGAAGATTTTTCAATGCCGAGAACCTCGATTAGAGAGTAAAAAAGGCGTAAGTTTCACAATGGTGTAAAATTAAAATCGGATATACCGAGCTAGGATTCGAGTTACAGGAACAAGGGCCAAACCAACCACCCAAGAATGGAATCGTCGAGCGAAAACACTTCACAACCTCCTAGAAGCAGCTTTTCTTGCCACTAGACCTTTCTCCATCAATTAGGAATCTGATGCCGTCACTAAACACATTCCTTAAATTGTAGCCATTTGTTGAGTGTTTTTTTTTGTGTCTAATCCGCATATATATCACCATTGCCCTTGATTTTCAAGACTGTATATCTCTTAAACGTTAACATATCCACGTGTGATTTAGTTTACGAAGATTTTTCAATGCCGAGAACCTCGATCAGAGAGTAAAAAAGGCGTAAGGTTCACAATGGTGTAAAATTAAAATGGGATATACCGGGCTAGGATTCAAGTTACAGGAACAAGGGCCAAACCAACCACCCAAGAATGGAATCGTCGAGCGAAAACACTTGACACCCTCCAAGAAGCAGCTTTTCTTGCCACCAGACCTTTCTCCATCAATTAGGAATCTGATGCCGTCACTAAACACATTCCTTAAATTGTAGCCATTTGTTGAGTGTTTTTTTGGTGTGTAATCCGCATATATATCACCATTTCCCTTGATTTTCTTGACTGTATATCTCTTAAATGTCAACATATACACGTGTGATTTAGGGTACGAAGATTTTTCAATGCCGAGAACCTCGATCAGAGAGTAAAAAAGGCGTATGGTTCACAATGGTGTAAAATTAAAATGGGATATACCGGGCTAGGATTCGAGTTACAGGAACAAGGGCCAAACCAAGCACCCAAGAAAGGAATCATCGAGCGAAAACACTTGACAACCTCCTAGAAGCAGCTTTTCTTGCCACCAGACCTTTCTCCATCAATTAGGAATCTGACGCCGTCACTAAACACATTCCTTAAATTATAACCATTTGTTGAGTTTTTTTTTGGTGTCTAATCCGCATATATATCACCATTGCCCTTGATTTTCTTGAGTGTATATCTCTTAAATGTCAACATATACACGTGTGATTTAGTTTACGAAGATTTTTCAATGCCGAGAACCTCGATCAGAGAGTAAAAAAGGCGTAAGGTTCACAATGGTGTAAAATTAAAATGGGATATACCGGGCTAGGATTCGAGTTACAGGAACAAGGGCCAAACCAACCACCCAAGAATGGAATCGTCGAGCGAAAACATTTGACAACCTCCTAGAAGCAGCTTTTCTTGCCACTAGACCTTTCTCCATAAATTAGGAATCTGATGCCGTCACTAAATACATTCCTTAAATTGTAGCCATTTGTTGAGTGTTTTTTTTTGTGTCTAATCCGCATATATATCACCATTGCCCTTGATTTTCTAGACTGCATATCCCTTAAACGTTAACATATCCACGTGTGATTTAGTTTACGAAGATTTTTCAATGCCGAGAACCTCGATCAGAGAGTAAAAAAGGCGTAAGGTTCACAATGGTGTAAAATTAAAATGGGATATACCGGGCTAGGATTCGAGTTACAGCAACAAGGGCCAAACCAACCACCCAAGAATGGATTCGTTGAGCGAAAACACTTGACACCCTCCAAGAAGCAACTTTTCTTGCCACCAGACCTTTCTCCATCAATTAGGAATCTGATGCCGTCACTAAACACATTCCTTAAATTGTAGCCATTTGTTGAGTGTTTTTTTGGTGTCTAATCCGCATATATATCACCATTTCCCTTGATTTTCTTGACTGTATATCTCTTAAATGTCAACATATACACGTGTGATTTAGGGTACGAAGATTTTTCAATGCCGAGAACCTCGATCAGAGAGTAAAAAAGGCGTAAGGTTCACAATGGTGTAAAATTAAAATGGGATATACCGGCTAGGATTCGAGTTACAGGAACAAGGGCCAATCCAACCACCCAAGAATGGAATCGTCGATCGTAAACACTTGTCAACCTCCTAGAAGCAGCTTTTCTTGCCACCAGACCTTTCTCCATCATTTAGGAATGTGATGCCGTCACTAAACACATTCCTTAAATTGTAGCCATTTGTTGAGTGTTTTTTTTTTGTGTCTAATCCGCATATATATCACCATTGCCCTTGATTTTCTTGACTGTATATCTCTTAAATGTCAACATATACACGTGTGATTTAGGTTACGAAGATTTTTCAATGCCAAGAACCTCAATGAGGGAGTAAAAAAGGCGTAAGGTTCACAATGGTATAAAATTAAAATGGGATATACCGGGCTAGGATTCGAGTTACAGGAACAAGGGCCAAACCAAGCACCCAAGAATGGAATCGTCGAGCGAAAACACATGACAACCTCCTAGAAGCAGCTTTTCTTGCCACCAGACCTTAAATTGTAACCATTTGTTGTGTTTTTTTTGGTGTCTAATCCGCATATATATCACCATTGCCCTTGATTTTATTGAGTGTATATCTCTTAAATGTCAACATATACATATGTGATTTAGTTTACAAAGATTTTTCAATGCCGAGAACCTCGATCAGAGAGTAAAAAAGCCGTAAGGTTCACAATGGTGTAAAATTAAAATGGGATATACCGGGCTAGGATTCGAGTTACAGGAACAAGGGCCAAACCAACCACCCAAGAATGGAATCGTCGAGCGAAAACACTTGACAACCTCCTAGAAGCAGCTTTTCTTGCCACCAGACCTTTCTCTGTCAATTAGGAATCTTATGCCGTCGGTAAATACATTCCTTAAATTGTAGCCATTTGTTGAGTGTTTTTTTTTTGTGTCTAATCCGCATATATATCACCATTGCCCTTGATTTTCTTGATTGTGTATCTCTTAAATGTCAACATATACACGTGTGATTTAGGTTACGAAGATTTTTCAATGCCAAGAACCTCAATCAGAGAGTAAAAAAGTCGTAAGGTTCACTATGGTATAAAATTAAAATGGGATATACCGGGTTTGGATTCGAGTTACAGGAACAAGGGCCAAACCAAGCACCCAAGAATGGAATCGTCGAGCGAAAACACTTGACAACCTCCTTGAAGCAGCTTTTCTTGCCACCAGACCTTTCTCCATCAATTAGGAATCTGACGCCGTCACTAAACACATTCCTTAAATTGTAGCCATTTGTTGAGTTTTTTTTTTTGTGTCTAATCCGCATATATATCACCATTGCCGTTGATTTTCTTGAGTGTATATCTCTGAAATGTCAACATATACACGTGTGATTTAGTTTACGAAGATTTTTCAATGCCGAGAACCTCGATCAGAGAGTAAAAAAGGCGTAAGGTTCACAATGGTGTAAAATTAAAATGGGATATACAGGGCTAGGATTCGAGTTACAGGAACAAGGGCCAAACCAACCACCCAAGAATGGATTCGTCGAGCGAAAACACTTGACAACCTCCTAGAAGCAGCTTTTCTTGCCACTAGACCTTTCTTCATCAATTAGGATTTTGATGCCGTCACTAAACACATTCCTTAAATTGTAGCCATTTGTTGAGTGTTTTTTTTGTGTCTAATCCGCATATATATCACCATTGCCCTTGATTTTCTAGACTGTATATCTCTTAAACGTTAACATATCCACGTGTGTTTTTGTTTACGAAGATTTTTCAATGCCGAGAACCGCGATCAGAGAGTAAAATAGGCGTAAGGTTCACAATGGTGTAAAATTAAAATGGGATATACCGGGCTAGGATTCGAGTTACAGGAACAAGGGCCAAACCAACCACCCAAGAATGGAATCGTCGAGCGAAAACACTTGACACCCTCCAAGAAGCAGCTTTTCTTGCCACCAGACCTTTCTCCATCAATTAGGAATCTGATGCCGTCACTAAACACATTCCTTAAATTGTAGCCATTTGTTGAGTGTTTTTTTGGTGTGTAATCCGCATATATATCACCATTTCCCTTGATTTTCTTTACTGTATATCTTTTAAATGTCAACATATACACGTGTGATTTAGGTTACGAAGATTTTTCAATGCGGAGAACCTCGATCAGAGATTAAAAAAGGCGTAAGTTTCACAATGGTGTAAAATTAAAATGGGATATACCGAGCTAGGATTCGAGTTACAGGAACAAGGGCCAAACCAACCACCCTAGAATGGAATCGTCGAGCGAAAACACTTGACAACCTCCTAGAAGGAGCTTTTCTTGCCACCAGACCTTTCTCCATCAATTTGGAATGTGATGCCGTCACTAAACACATTCCTTAAATTGTAGCCATTTGTTGAGTGTTTTTTTTTTTGTGTCTAATCCGCATATATATCACCATTGCCCTTGATTTTCTTGACTGTATATCTCTTAAATGTCAACATATACACGTGTGATTTAGGTTACGAAGATTTTTCAATGCCAAGAACCTCAATCAGAGAGTAAAAAGGCGTAAGGTTCACAATGGTATAAAATTAAAATGGGATATACCGGGCTAGGATTCGAGTTACAGGAACAAGGGCCAAACCAAGCACCCAAGAATGGAATCGTCAAGCGAAAACACTTGACAACCTCCTAGAAGCAGCTTATCTTGCCACCAGACCTTTCTCCAACAATTAGGAATCTGACGCCGGCACTAAACACATTCCTTAAATTTTAACCATTTGTTGAGTTTTTTTTGGTGTCTAATCCGCATATATATCACCATTGCACTTGATTTTCTTGAGTGTATATCTCTTAATTGTCAACATATACCCGTGTGATTTAGTTTACAAAGATTTTTCAATGCCGAGAACCTCGATGAGAGAGTAAAAAAGGCGTAAGGTTCACAATGGTGTAAAATTAAAATGGGATATACCGGGCTAGGATTCGAGTTACAGGAACAAGGGCCAAACCAAGCACCCAAGAATGGAATCGTCGAACGAAAACACTTGACAACCTCCTTGAAGCAGCTTTTCTTGCCACCAGACCTTTCTCCATCAATTAGGAATCTGACGCCGTCACTAAACACATTCCTTAAATTGTAGCCATTTGTTGAGGTTTTTTTTTGTGTCTAATCCGCATATATATCACCATTGCCCTTGATTTTCTTGAGTGTATATCTCTAAAATGTCAACATATACACGTGTGATTTAGTTTACGAAGATTTTTCAATACCGAGAACCTCGATCAGAGAGTAAAAAAGGCGTAAGGTTCACAATTGTGTAAAATCAAAATGGGATATACCGGGCTAGGATTCGAGTTAGAGGAACAAGGGCCAAACCAACCACCCAAGAATGGAATCGTCGAGCGAAAACACTTGACAACCTCCTAGAAGCAGCTTTTCTTGCCACCAGACCTTTCTCCATCAATTAGGAATCTGATGCCGTCGGTAAACACATTCCTTAAATTGTAGCCATTTGTTGAGTGTTTTTTTGGTGTCTAATCCGCATATATATCAGCATTGCCCTTGATTTTCTTGATCGTATATCGCTTAAATGTCAACTATACACGTGTGATTTAATTTACGAAGATTTTTCAATGCCGAGAACCTCGATTAGAGAGTAAAAAAGGCGTAAGTTTCACAATGGTGTAAAATTAAAATGGGATATACCGGGCTTGGATTTGAGTTACAGGAACAAGGGCCAAACCAACCACCCAAGAATGGAATCGTCGAGCGAAAACACTTGACAACCTCCTAGAAGCAGCTTTTCTTGCCACCAGATCTTTCTCCATCAATTAGGAATCTGATGCGGTCACTAAACACATTCCTTAATTTGTAACCATTTGTTGAGTGTTTATTTTTGTGACTAATCCGCTTATATATCACCATTGGCCTTGATTTTCTTGACTGTATATCTCTTAATTGTCAACATATACACGTGTGATTTAGTTTACGGAGATTTTTCAATGCCGAGAACCTCGATTAGAGAGTAAAAAAGGCGTAAGTTTCACAATGGTGTAAAATTAAAATGCGATATACCGGGCTAGGATTCGAGTTACAGAAACAAGGGCCAAACCAACCACCCAAGAATGGAATCGTCGAGCGAAAACACTTGACAGCCTCCTAGGAGCAGCTTTTCTTGCCACCAGACCTTTCTCCATCAATTAGGAATCTGATGCCGTCACTTAACACATTCCTTAAATTGTAGCCATTTGTTGAGTGTTTTTTTTTGGTGTCTAATCCGCATATATATCACCATTGCCCTTGATTTTCTTGACTGTATATCTCTTAAATATCAACATATACTTGTGTGATTTAGTTTACGAAGATTTTTCAATGCCGAGAACCTCGATCAGAGAGTAAAAAAGGCGTAAGGTTCAAAATTAAATGGGATATACCGGGCTAGGATTCGAGTTACAGGAACAAGGGCCAAACCAACCACCCAAGAATGGATGTGACAACCCGAATAACTGAGGTTAGCACTACTTAACATTCCACAATCTTTGGCGTGTGTTTCTACGTTTATGTGTCTATTTCGTGCACCATTGAGTGTTTGTGTGAACATGGTTAGTTTCTAGGTATGGAATCGTAGAACGTTTTATGTATCGCTTAAATTAAGTTAGATGATTAATTTGTTTGAACTGTGAATTTACTTGATACAATTAGGCCATGAACTTGTTTAGCACACATATATTGGGCCACATTTGGGAACCTTGGCACACACATCTCGGCTCACGCCTCGCGGGGGTTTCTGCATGTGGTATTTTGGGGGTGTGATAGATTGGTAGCCATTGGTTATAGTGAACTTGGTTTTAAAAAAAAGGGGGGAACGTTTTTGTAAAACCAGACTATAACCGAACAGTTTTAAAAACGTGAATACGACCATGACACTCAGCTCCAGATTGCAAGGTTCATCTCTCGTATACTCATTGTACTGCATAACTAGTGAACACTTACATATGATATTGCATGTGATTGCACGTTTAGCACAACAGTATGAATTCATGTATTACTTGCATGTATTATGTGACTGAGAGAGTGGTATTTCCCTAAACCTTCATGACTTACGCTTCGTAATGCTCTTTGTTTGCTACTCGAGTTCGAGGAACCATTTGACATGAGTTAAGAGGAGCTGAGATGAGCATGCAAGTCACAAAATTATTATGGGTGCACACATAATAATAATAATGTGGGGTGCACGCGAGTCCCAGTGAGCCTTAGCAAGTGGAAAAGGGGTTCCGTTCCGTTATTTGATCGATGTGAAACATAACAAATATTTAGGAGTCATAGCAGTGATTTCCTCCTACTCGAACGTGATCTTTCATATCTCCCTGAATCTTTACGAATCTCGATGTTATCGAGTATAATCTGAACACCCATTTGAACGCCTAGCGAACTGTGTAGAATGTTAGGTGCTTGTACGAACATCCCCGAGTTAGATGTTGCAACGACAATGATTGGTCCATGTCTTTCTCACCTTTCTTCGTTTGTTGGAACTTAACGTATTGACGCCTTGGATCCCGAAGTGCGATCACTTCTGCAACACTCTCGTAACATACCATGTATTACTCAAACAACTTACAACATCGATGGACCGGAGGATGAGCGTAGTACTTTACCGACCTCAGTACTTTGACGACCCTGATTACCGGTGACTAGCACCAGCGAATTGGCTTCAATCGAATCCTTACTCCTTGCCAATGACTCATGGGAGTCAACTCTTACGAATCAATCGGGACATAAGCAATGACAATCGACTAAACGTGGAATGGGTATGAAAAGATCGACTGTGTTGATGAAAGATCGTAGAGCTCCGTTTCAAACAACCGCATCGGAGGCAACAGTCACGGCAACATCAAGGTACTTGGAATGGCGACCAACAATATAGAAATGAAGGTGCCTACGACATGGAGTGGTTGTTGCTAAATCAAAACGACAACAACCAAGGAAACGACGGCCGTACTGGAAATCCTCGCAACGAGTACAACCACATGGGAAATGATGCTCATGGAGGGGCATTTAGGATTGGCGTGGGCAACGCCAGGATTGTAATAACATGGTGGCATACACGTTCTTGGTAACGAATCACTTCGTCTCTGTTCTCTATAACCCTGATGCTTCTTGAAACCCAACCTGTTGTGGAATCGATTGATGGCAAGACAATGGAAACCTCATATGATCGTTGGGATGCAAACTCGACCTTATGGGACAAGTGTTCGACATCGACCTTTCTTCTGTTGTTCTTGAAAGATGTACCCTGTTAGGAGACGATCCTACGTATCTCTCTCCTTCGTGGAGGATTGTTATCTGTTCTAACGCGTCATAATGGTGCAACGGTTAGCGTCATTTCAGCAATGAAAGCCAGGAGTGTCTACGGAGGGATTACCCCGCTATGTTAGCAACTGTTATTGGCGTAGGTTAGGAAAAAGAGGATCGAGGATCCATCAGTTGTTTGTGATTACCCTCCATGTGCCACCCGAGGAACTTCCAGGATAATCTCTACAACTGTTATGTAGGAACTCAGTTTGACCTCACGCCAGAGACAGTTCTAACTACTCGTACTCTTTACCGTCATGCACCAGGAAGATTGCAGGAGCTGTTTAACCAACTATAGGAACTGTCGGACAGGAGTTTTCGCTTTAAGGAGTCCTCGCTATACCCATAAAGAGAAGCCTTTTCGTATGTGTACTGACTATCGAGAACTAAACAAAGTGACAGTCAAGAACCGTTTGCCTCGACCACGTATTGACAACCCGTCGACCAGTTGCGAGGAACAAGCTTCCATTCGAGGATTGGCTAGTGAACGAACTATTATCAGATGGAAGTCCAAGAGGAGAATGCTCTTAGAACAGCATGTTGAACGCATTGCAGCCATTTCAACTTTGTACACCATGATCATTGAGTTGATCAACACACCCGCAGCTTCAGGGATCACATGAATCGACCGTATTTGTTGACAACGTTCTGAATCATGGCTAGGAGAAAGGAACACCATGGGTGGCATATGTATCCTATCTCAGCGTTTCTGTGGGAGGAGCCATTACGTGCGAAGTCTTGTTAAATGTCACATTCGAGAGATGCATTTTGATCATGTAGCCAACAGAGTGGGAATGCATGTGGATCTCACTGAGATACATTTTGTTAGAAACTGATCGACACCAAAGATCTCTTCGGGGATGCAGCAATTCCTTGGTTTCGCTAGATACTATCGCAGATAAATCGCAGGATTTTCGAAGGTCGCGCAGCTTAAATCTCTCTAGCACAGTAGGGTGCTGTGTTCGTGAAAGACAGAACAGGAGGACGTCTTTTCAGCTTTCGAATCCCAACTCTGCAATGCTCTGAGCATCTTCTTTACCCGTGCGTACGGGTGATTCAGTGGTATATCCTTATGGTTCGAATCAGAGTCCTAGTTACACGTCGATGCAACACAAGAGGGTGATGACTTACGTAATGGAGTTACAAGAGGAACTGCACGACACAACCGGCGGTGGAAACCATGGTCTTTGGATTTACTTGGAGACATTACTTGGACGGTACCGAATGCGTTACCTAGACTGATCACAAGGGCCTCCCGTGTACCGCTGTTCGAAAGAGCTAAAGCATGCAATGACATCGCTGGATGGAACAACTGTGAAACCTAAACATATACGAGCTCTGCAGCTCGCTATCGACTCTAACTTACCTGATCAGGCTCGCTCTGTTCAAACTGGAGAGCTAAAGGAAGAGAATGTTCAAGTGGAACCCATGCGGTGCATGGAGAAGCAACCTGTGACCGGTCGGACGATACCCGTTACCTCATGGAATGAATGTGGGTCTCATTATACGGCTACTGTAAGGAACTCGTGTTGAGCAAAGCACACCGGCTTTGATATTTTAGTCGTATGGGCTTTGATGAGAGGCATTAGGATTTATAAACCTTGTACGGATGATCGGGCATGAAGGCCCACCTAGTTAAGTATGTGAATGATGGATTGGCTGGTGGGAAAGTCAAAGTGAAGTATCAGCAACCAGCAATACCCACATGGAAATGAGAACAGGCTGCCATGGAATTTGGTCGCTAGTCTACTTACAACTCGAAGCGGAAACAATGTCACCTGGATGATCGTTAATTGTCTCACGTAACCAGAACACCTTCTAGTCATCAAGGAAATGGATGAGTTTTCTATACTTGCAGTTATCCACCTGAAAGAAGTGGTTGCTAGGCACGGGGTGCCAACCTCCATTATCTCTGATCGCGACCCACGATTTGCATCCGATTTGTGGCAAGCGATGCACAAATCCTTTAGCTCACGTCTAGACATGAGCACAGCATATCATCCATTGACGGATGGGCAGACTGAACGCACCATCCAAACTCTTGAAGCCATGCTTCGACCATGTGTAATCAACTTTGGTAACGGCTGGGAGCGGCATCTACCTTTAATGGAGTTTTCGTATAACAACAGTTACCACACTAGCATCCAGGCTGCTTCGTTCGAGGCATTGTACGGATGGAAGTGCCGGTCACCTCTTTGCTGGGCAGAAGTTGGAAACAGACAAATCACTGGCCCAGAACTCGTTGTAGACACAACAGAGAAGACTGCTCAGATACGACAACGAATGGCGGCAGCTCGTGACTGACAGAAAAGCTACGCTGATAAGCGCAGGAAACCACTCGAGTTCCAGGTTGGGGATCAAGCACCACTTAAAAGTCTCACCTTGGAAAAGGTGAAGTTCGTTTTGGTAAACGAGGCAAACTCAAACCGCGAGATGTTGGACCTTTCGAAATCATGGAAAGAATTGGCAAGATGGCCTACAGATTGAATCTACCCGAAGAACTCATTGGAGTCACAATGTATTCTATGTGTCGAATCTGAAGAAGTGTCTGTCAGATGAAACCCTCATCGTTCCTTTCAAGGAGCTCACCATCGACGATCAGTTGCGATTTGTCGAAGAAACAGTGGAAATCTTGGACCGGGAGGTCAAGATTCTCAAACGCACCAGGATACCTATTATTCGAGTTCGTCGGAACTCCCATCGTGGCCCAGAGTTCACCTGGAAACGAGAAGATCAAATGAAACACAAGTATCCCCAGTTGTTCGAGAAAAGCGAAACCACTACTGAGGCTGAAGCTACTGCGGAATTTCGGGTTGAAATTCCAAACCAACGGGGGGATGATGTGACACCCCAGGAAAACCAGGAAACCATGCAACCCAACTAGCTTCCTCAGTGACTACGTGCTAAATTTCGGGACGAAATTTCTTTCAAGTTGGGGATGATGTGACAACCCGAATAACTGAGGTTAGCACTACTTAACATTCCACAATCTTTGGCGTGTGTTTCTACGTTTATATGTCTATTTCGTGCACCATTGAGTATTTGTGTGAACATGGTTAGTTTCTAGGTATGGAATCGTAGAACGTTTTATGTATCGCTTAAATTAAGTTAGATGATTAATTTGTTTGAATTGTGAATTTACTTGATACAATTAGGCCATGAACTTGTTTAGCACACATATATTGGGCCGCATTTGGGCACCTTGGCACACACAACTCGGCTCACACTTAAAGTCCTAAACTCGGCTCACCATTGTTTTCTTTGGTTGTTTGTACCCGGCTCTCTCAAAACAAACCTGTGGGTCGGCGGCCCAAGTGAATGGGCTTAAGCCCATTTCGGCTATGGTTTTAACCACCCCAAACCAAACCCTTGCCATTTAAATGCATGTATAATGATTGCTTGACACAAAACTCAAATCAAAACCCTACTTTTCCCAAGTGCATGTGAGGCAGGAGATTCCCCCCCCCCCCCTCGAGGCATTCTCCTATTGGTCGAAGTCTTGGTTAGTAAATCCATAATTACATTAATCTGCAACTATTTGATCTTGTTATGTGTGTATATGTTTGACAATATTGTGGGTGTATTGTTGCCGTCAACTAGAGTCACATGGGTAGTCAAATTTATGCATTCAATATTTAACTAAGGACCACTAAAGCATAATCTGATTGGGCCGCATGACCATATTATGTGATTATCTTACTTTTTGACTTTATTCAATGTGATTTAAATAAGTGGCCATGTTAGTGTGACAACCCGCACTAAACCAGGTATCCGTACAACTTAATTAATGATTAATTACTACTTGATTACTGTGCTTGATTGAACTAGCTGATAAACTGCTACCTGCATACTGATACATGCACTTACTTGCATCATACTTTATTTGCTGTCACTACATTATTTACATACTGGACCCTAGTGACAAACATGATGCACAAAAAGCACAGTAGCACTAAACGGATACACGGCGAACATGCTGACATAACCAGCATCAGGCATACACTGCCTCTAAGGCCTGTTAAGAGCCTCAAATATTTTGGCTACACTGGTAGTGAGTGTAGGGATATAAGGGTTGTGTTACCGCGTCTCTAGGGATAAGATACACTGATTCGGATGTGCCAAAAACGTACTTTAAGTACCAAACACAGCACTTTAATAAATAATCCAGCTTCTAGCTGACTAATAAAGTGCCAGAACATGAGAAAATAACACTAGACACTTTCTAAAGTGTCGGGAAAACAAAATGTGTCATTAAAAATGTTAATAACGACACTTTAAAGCATTACAAAAGACTTTAACGGATTACTATCCAACCGAACAACCGGACTTTACCCGGAACACGAAAATATTAATATTTTCACTATTTATAATTTTCTGAACTAGTTAGGGTCCCTGATTACCCTAACACCCGTCATAACGCTATATACTACTAACGAGGTTAAATACTTAACTAACCTTTTAACCTAAACTATATCCTAACTATCTAAGTTTGGATCGAACCCCCCCCCCCCCTTGTTCTCGTAACCGGCCCCAACCAAGGGGGAACAAGCAAGGACTAGTTAATTATTTTTTTATTATGTGTGTTTAGTATCTTGGTGGCACAATTTCCATTGGACATTTACCCTAAAGTTGGCCTATAAAACAACACTTAGACAAGAGCACTTATCATGATCAAACACTCAACAAAAATCTTTTTCCCTTGCCCACACTAAGCTCGGCCGAACTCCCCTCACCCACCATCAAATTTTCGGTTCTTGTCTTCATCATTCCAAGATCATACAAACATCACAAGTCGCGTATTAGGAGCTTTGGTGCACTCGGAACGCGAAGGACCACTCCCGTTAGCTTTTATCCACCCACTTTTCGCCAAGATTCTTCCCTAGCCCCGAGCTAGAGGTATATTGTTTGAAACTTGTTCTTGAACATATCTAAAGTGGTTAAAAGGAATATTGTCGGTTAAATATCAAAAACATAAGTTTTGATGCATTAAAGTCTAGTAAAATCACAAAAATGGTGGATAATAACATATAACTTGTGTAAAAGTTGTAGTATTTGAGATTTGTGTTTATCTAGACCCGATCTATGATGTGGTAGCTCGGATCTCCGTTTAACCCGACTTTGTAAGATCATGTATCTTCACATAAGCTCGTTTTTGACTAAATACAAGGGTTAAAGGTGAAACTCTACCACACAAGATACATGAACTTGTGTAAAAATATTTTACTTGTGTAAAAGTGATTTAACCGGTACAATGGTGTTAAAACTAGCGGATCTACGTATCCGCAAGTGGTATTTTTGAAAGACCACACTTTAAAGAAATCATGTTTTTCTAAAGATGGATCTTACACTAATAAATATGATTTTATAAACCACCAGTGTGTAGACACTTGTGAAATGAAAAGATCCGACAAATAACTATTTTTGGAAAAAAAATGACTGGAAGTTGTAAAGACGGATTTCGCTAGTCACAAGGTTTTTACAAGATTAAAGTTACTTTATATAAAGATCTACAAGAAATAAGGGGATATACACTATAGATTCGGAAAAACTACAAGTTCATGCGATTATGCAAATTTACATACTTGTCGACTAGTTTGTTGTGTCGGAAATTGTTTGATTGAATAAAGAAGATTGTTGAATTGATTTGATAAAATAAAATGATACGCTTGAAAGCGTGGCCACCTCCAGTTACAGAGGAAACTCTGGCGAAATTTTCTAAAAACCTAACACTTAGAATTATTTACACAACAAGTGTTAGAACTATTTTTGGACATATTTTCGGAACATAAATTTCGCCAGCACTATATTTTACTAAATATTCGGAGGTGGGATTTTCACAAAGACTAACGTGATAAGTATATTTGTCACAACACTGTTTATGATTATTTTGTGAAATACATAAATATTATTTTAGAGTGAAAATAATATTTACAAGCGTTAATGATTCCAAAACTTTACGAACGCTTCCACAAACATATAAGTTACACCGGTAATTACATTACCACAAGATTGATAAAACGTAACTTACGCACATGTATTGTATCCCCCATCCTTGGGAAGAAGAATAACTACCAAGTGTATACGAAACATAAACACGAAATAGTTGTCTAACTATTTCCCAAAGACATAAACTGTAAAGCTAAGGCACGGCCGTCCGTCTAATAGAATTAGCACTTGTAGGTCGTTGCACAGCTTACTGTATTGGAGACACTTGGTAGAGACGCGCATTCACTGTGAGTTCATGTCCCCCTTTTCTCTAACTGTTTTCAGTTTTCTTAACTGCGGGGGTGAAATACATGTTACTTTGTTTACAAGTACTTTATACACGGTATGAATTACGTAAGGAGGTTTAGATCATGTGAATGGGTAGTTAGAACACCGAGGGACTCGAGCGGTAGATCTATCTGGGTGTAGCGAGCCCAGCTTCCGGTCCAACAGAACAGGCCTCTCGGAGGACTAACAGAACGGACCTGGAGTGACTTGGTACCCAACGCAAAAATCGGCTAGGGTTGTGTCTTCCTACTTGCATTTCACGACATGCTAATGGCCTTGCAAACCATTGGTGATCACAAGTCCTCTTACACTGCTACATACCAGGAAACTTTTATACTTACAAGTGTTTTACTTACTCACTTGCACATGAACTCGCTCAACATTATTGTTGATTTTCCAACTCACATGTATTTCAGGAAATTAAACGGATCTGGCACGGTATGGAACGTTTTCCGCTGCACTTGTCATGGAGTCATCAGGGTTTAGGGGATGTGTCACTTTCCTGGACAAGACACAGTCCTTAAACCACGTTTATGTTATGTTTCAGTTTGTAATGTTGTTGAACAAGGTCATGGTTGTATGTTAAAACAATGGTACTGTATGTTGTTTTCAAAACTTAATGGATGACTTGCATGGTTTTTAATTCATATAGCTTGTTATGGTTAAGCTATGGTATTAAGAAGTCACACCAAAATTAACCACGCTTCCGCAAAGCCAGGGTGTGACAGCTTGGTATCAGAGCTCTGATCATAGCGAACTAGGATTCTTTCTCGAGTCTAGACTATGATCACTAGGGCTCTCACGAAAACATTTTACTGCATACCACTTAAGTCCAGATCCACAACTTTTTACAAACAAATGTTGAGCACATTTTATTTGTTATTCTAGGCTCAGTCTGGGAGGCTGAGGTAGGAGGCTAGTGGGACTAGAAGTGTTGGCTAGTGGGACTAGGAGTGTTGTCTAGTGGGACTAGGAGTGTTGGCTAGTGGGACTAGGAGTGTTGGCTAGTGGGACTAGGAGTGTTGACTAGTGGGACTAGGAGTGTTGGCTAGTGGGACTAGGAGTGTTGACTAGTGGGACTAGAAGTGTTGGTTTGAATGCTTGCTTGATGACTTATGTGATTACTTGATTTGTGATTGACTATTTGTGCATGTTTGTGTATATGTTACAGACACATGGATTCTGCAGACACTGGTGGTTCAGGCACCACAGGCCCGAGGCCTATCGTTTCAGACGACATTGAGTCATCGGAGCACGAGGTTTATACGTCAGACTTCACCAGCACGGATGATGATGACTTTCAGCCATTCGCCTTACCCGACGGCGTTGATGAGCTCCCAGTTGATCTTCCAGCCGGGGATCTACCACTGGCACTGATCCCTGCTCCTATACCGCTGGCTGCGTACCCAGCTTACGATTTACCCATCGACGACGAGGAGGACGACGTCGATATGTTTGATGAGGAGCCTTTCGAGGAGGATGCTCAGGGCGAGGCCCTACCTGCTGTTGCTCCCTTATTGATCGCAGATGCTCCGGCTGCGGAGTCACCTGCTCATTCCCCAGTCGCGGACTCCTTTGAGTCTGTGGCTTCTGCACCCACACATGCTCATAGTGCGCAGCACTTCTCCCATGGGTCCGATTCGGACCAGGCTTTTTCTGTTGCTTCCATACCTGGACTTGCTTTTGACCATGACGACGAGGGGGATTCAGATCCTGTGTTTCCCCCGGGATTTGATCCTGACCGTGATTTAGAGTATGTCCCGATGGACGAGTTGATGGAGGATCCAGCAGATCCTATTGACCCTTTTGATCCGATTGAGCCCGATTTTGATTTTGACATGGCGTTTGATGATCTTGAGCCTGCCATTGTACCTGAGCAGGCAGCTGCCCTTGACCCTTTACCAGAGCATGACCCTGTGCATGCTGATGTACCTTTTGAGCCCATTGCTGATGATCACCACATAGATGTTCCTGTTGATCCCATTGGTCCTTTACCCATTGTTGCTGTACCTACTGACCACCCTATAGAGCACCTTGCACCCGTACACCCTGTTGCTGCTCCCATATTTGATCCCGTTCCCCTAGAGCCCGGACATGCACTGTTCGCGGCACATATGGATCCACCGGATGAGTCTGCACAGCATGGCTGGATACCGGCAGACGAGGACGTTCCCCCATTCCCTCCACAGATTCCTGTTGCACCACATGTTGACTTTTCGTTTCGGGTTCCTACGTACACTCCTCCAGCGGGGCCTGGAGAGGGCTCTTCAGCCCACCCATCAGGGCATGTACCGATGCCCATGCCTTTCATGCCTCAGATTCCATTTGTCCCACCCACTACTGCTCCTTTTCGTGTGACACCCTTTGACCCCACACGGGAGCCACTGCTTTGGGCACCGTTTTCCCCTATGCCACCCACTGATCCATACCACAGGTTCCATGTGGGCCACACCATTGAGGATGTATTGATGTCCTTTGTATACCAGCATGAGTCGCACGAGCAGCGACTACAGGAGTTGGAGAGAGCCCATCTGCAGCCATGTCAGTGCCATGGCCGGGTACCCTCTCCGTTGCAGCCATCACGACCATTACCCCCTGACTATGCTGCTCGTCTTACTACTTTGGAGCAGCAGATTGCTTCCATTATTCGTACACAGCAGGCGATGGAGGCGGACTGGTTACAGTTGCGCCATTTGTTTTATACCCGTTTTCCTCCTCCTCCACCACCATCGGCTTAGAGCTCATCGGTGCCACTTGGGTAGGCGAGGTGAGAAGGCGGCAATTGCTTTTTGATTGCACAGCATTTTGGGGAGACTACGTTATGATTTGACTTTTGTTATGTACTTGATGTTGTATTGATACTGATGTAGCTTTTGACAGGGGTGATGTAGCCCCTAGTGATTGATGATTGTATGTATACACTTACGATGTGGTCTCATTTATATGGCAATCGCAGTTTTCTCACCATATTTGGATTCGCTTGATTACTTGTTTATATTTTATGACATGGGATGTTGTGTGATTGATATTTGTGATATGTGATAACATGAGATGTTATGTGATTATACTATTACTACCGTTATATACGTACACTATATTACGAACTGATTTACGTACTATAACAACGGAGCCTTACTATGGCCTAACCAACTTAAACCATCTTTTAGAAGATGCCGCCAAGACGCGAACCAAACATGCCAACAAATGAGGCAGAACTCCAGCAGATTATTGCTGCTGCCATAGCACAGTACGCAGCATCTCAGCCAGGAGCGAGCGGAAGTGTTAACCAAGGCAATAACAATCCACCTCACGGTAATACCACGCCATCCAAACCTACCATGAACTAGTTGGAGATTTTAGCGATGATGCTAATGCCAAACACATGTTTTAACATACGTGCAGGATGCACCTACAAGCAGTTCTTAGACTGCAAACCAGTTAACTTCGATGGCACAGGAGGTGCAGTTGCCTTTACCCGCTGGGCTGAGAAAACCGATTCTGTGTTACGCATGAGCAAGTGTGCAGAGGATCAGCAAGTCACGTACATTTCAGGGCTATTTCTAGATGGAGCCCTATCTTGGTGGAACCTACAAGTACAAACACTAGGCGAAGCTGCCGCCTACGCCCTGACTTGGGCCGAATTGAAAGAACTGATGCGCAAAAAGTACTGTTCACACGCAGAAATTCAAAGGTTGGAGACTGAATTTTGGCACTTAAAGATGGATGGACCAAAGATTGCGGAATACGTCCAGAGGTTTCACGACTTATCTCAAGTGGTTCCTTACATGGTTACGCCTGAATACAAGCGAATCGAGCGCTTCATTTGGGGTTTGGCTCCCCAAATAATAAGCATGGTAACCTCCTCCAAACCAGCGACTATCACTGAAGCCATCGATTTGAGCGTGGCTCTCACCGAGGAGGCGATTCGTCTAAACAGGTTTGGTGATGCTAAGGCAAAGGAGAAAGAGACTCATGTTGAGTCGTCAGGAAGTAACAAAAGAAAGTTTTCGAACTTCAAACAAAGTGTTAGCGGTGATGGTAAGAGAGGAGCACCAAACACGCCAGCTCAGGGTACGACTGGCAGTGGAAGGAAAGGAAGGGGATATATGGGCACCCAGCCCAAGTGTAACGCCTGCCAGCGTCACCATTCTGGTCAATGTGGGCTAAAAGTATGTGAAGCGTGTGGGAAACGTGGTCACTCTAAGGAATCATGTTGGGCTAGTGCGGGCCGGGGAGGCCAGGGAGGATATATGAATAGAAACGATAATCGTGGTGGTTTGGGAAATCGCCCACAAGGGAATAATCGAGGCTACAATGCAAATCAAGCCGGAACTGCCAATCAAAACAACCCGCCAGTTGGGGATGGTGCAGGAAGTGGAAAAAGATTAGGATGTTTTCATTGCGGAGACGTTGGGCACTTCAAGAAGGATTGCCCGGGATTGAACCAAGCCCGTGGAAGGGTGTTCCAGATCGGTGCACGGGAAGCACGCCAGGATCCCAACGTTGTCACGGGTACGTTCCCTATCAATCAACGCTATGCATCTGTTCTGTTTGATACTGGTGCCGACTATAGCTTCGTATCACTAGAATTTAAGAATATACTTGGGCTAGCCGCTAATAAGTTAGACATTCCCTACGCAATTGAATTGGCTAATGGAAAGTTGGTAGAAGCCAATGATGTTATCAGAGGCTGTGTGATTGAATTAGGAGAACGTGAGTTTGCCTTGGATCTACTACCAGTCCAATTGGGAAGTTTCGACGTGGTAGTAGGAATGGATTGGTTATCGGGCAATAAAGCTGAGATAGTTTGCCACGAAAAGGTTGTTCGTATTCCAATCGAGGATGGTGAGACCATTGTTGTTCATGGAGAGAAGCGTGAGACGCCGTTGCGGATTATCAGCTGCTTGAAGGCAAGGAAGTGTTTACAGAAAGGATGTGTTGCTTTTCTGGCGCACATCGTGGACAAGAAGGCTGCCGAGCCAAGGATCGAAGACATCCCTGTCGTAAGGGAGTATCCCGAAGTCTTCCCAGAAGACTTACCCGGACTGCCACCTCAGAGGCAAGTGGAGTTTCACATCGACTTAGTTCCAGGCGCAGCGCCTGTAGCTAAGGCGCCTTACAGACTTGCGCCGTCTGAGATGCAAGAATTGTCGACACAACTCCAAGAGTTGTTAGACAAGGGTTTTATCCGACCAAGCTTCTCGCCTTGGGGAGCTCCGGTCTTGTTTGTCAAGAAGAAGGACGGAAGTTTCCGCATGTGTATTGACTACAGAGAATTGAACAAGCTGACGATCAAGAACAGGTATCCTCTGCCAAGAATTGATGATCTGTTCGACCAACTTCAAGGTTCAAGCTGTTACTCTAAGATCGATCTTCGATCTGGATACCATCAACTAAGGATACAGGAGGAAAGTATCCCGAAAACAGCCTTCCGAACTCGTTATGGACACTACGAGTTCCTCGTTATGCCATTTGGTTTGACGAACGCGCCTGCGGTCTTCATGGATCTAATGAATAGAGTTTGCAAGCCATACTTAGACAAGTTCGTGATTGTATTCATCGACGACATCCTGATTTACTCAAAGACGAAGGCTGAACACGAACAACATCTTAGAACCATACTGGAGCTGCTAAAGAAGGAACAACTGTACGCCAAATTCTCCAAGTGCGAGTTTTGGCTACGCGAAGTCCAGTTTCTCGGACATGTGGTTAATGGGGATGGAATTCATGTTGATACCACAAAGATCGAGGCAATCAGGAATTGGGAAACGCCTACAACGCCAACCGAGATTCGACAATTCTTGGGTTTGGCTGGCTACTATAGAAGGTTCATCGAGGACTTTTCAAAGATCGCTCAACCTTTGACGCTCCTCACGCAGAAGGATAAGATGTTCGATTGGGGAATCAAACAGGATGAAGCATTTCAGATATTGAAGGACAAGCTTTGTAACGCGCCAATCTTAGCTCTACCAGAAGGTACTGACGATTTTGTGGTGTACTGCGACGCATCGCGTCAGGGATTGGGTTGTGTGTTGATGCAACGCCAAAAGGTCATTGCTTACGCATCACGCCAACTGAAAGTGCACGAGAAGAATTATACCACACACGATTTAGAGCTTGGCGCAGTGGTTTTCGCTTTAAAGATCTGGAGACACTACCTGTACGGTACGAAATGCACAATCTTCACCGATCACAAAAGCCTACAACATATATTTAACCAGAAGGAGTTAAATATGAGGCAAAGACGATGGGTTGAATTATTAAACGACTACGACTGCGAGATAAAGTATCACCCAGGGAAGGCGAACGTAGTTGCCGATGCCCTAAGTCGTAAAGAAAGAATCAAGCCCATAAGGGTTAGAGCTTTGGAAATGATTATACGAACCGATCTTTCCTCGCGCATTCGTGCGGCACAAAAGGAAGCTCTCAAGGAGGGAAACCGTGAGGAAGAATATCTCCGTGGAATGGAGAAGCTTTTGGTACCAAACGAGGAAGGAACGTTATGTTTTGAGAAAAGGATTTGGGTTCCTCTGTTTGGTGGATTAAGGGAAGTTATTTTCGACGAAGCGCACAAGTCACGGTACTCTATCCACCCTGGATCGGATAAGATGTATCAAGATCTTAAGGATTACTATTGGTGGCCTAGGATGAAAGGCGACGTTGCTGTTTACGTGAGCAAATGTTTAACGTGCGCTAAGGTCAAGGCGGAATACCAGAAGCCTTCGGGACTTCTGCAACAACCTGAGATTCCCACGTGGAAATGGGAACAAATCTCAATGGATTTTGTTACAAAACTGCCCAGAACGCCAAGAGGCCATGATATGATTTGGGTAATTGTTGACCGCCTAACAAAGTCCGCACACTTTCTGCCAATCAAGGAGAAAGACAGTACTAGTAAACTTGCGGAAATCTACATGAGAGAGATCGTAGCACGTCATGGAGTACCACTCTCGATCATCTCTGATAGAGACGGAAGATTTGTGTCAAGAATATGGCAATCTTTCCAAGAATCTTTTGGCTCACAATTGAATCTGAGCACTGCGTTCCATCCGTAAACTGACGGCCAGAGCGAGCGAACGATACAAACTTTGGAAGACATGCTGAGGGCATGTGTTATGGATTTAGGCGGTAGCTGGGATAAACACTTACCTTTGGTCGAATTTTCATACAACAACAGCTACCACACCAGTATTGGTGTCGCGCCATTTGAGGCCCTATACGGACGCAAGTGCCGATCACCACTATGTTGGTCTGACGCGGGTGATAGGCAGCTTGCTGGTCCCGAGATCGTCCAAGAGACGACAGACAAGATCGCACAAATTCTTAAACGCATCGAAGCAGCTCGCCACAGACAAAAGGCCTACGCGGATCCAAACCGGAAGCATGTGGACTTCCAAGTTGGAGAAATGGTGTTATTGAAAGTTTCACCCTGGAAGGGGGTGGCACGCTTTGGAAAGCGTGGGAAGTTAAATCCGCGCTACATTGGTCCTTTCAGAATTCTGGAAAGAATTGGGACAGTAGCATACAAGTTGGAACTACCTGCTGAACTAAATGGTGTTCACGATACATTTCATGTATCCAATTTAAAGAAAAGTCCAACTCAAATTGACGTTGCCATTCCTATCGACGAGATTCATATTGACGACACGCTCCACTTCGTTGAAGAACCTGTTGAGGTCACGGATTGGAAAGTTAACAAGACCCGCCGGAGCAGTGTCAAACTCGTCAAAGTACGTTGGAATGCCAGACATGGTCCTGAATTTACCTGGGAACGTGAGGACCGGATGAAAGAGAAATACCCCCACCTATTTCCTAAGAACTCTGCATCTACAAGCAGAACTTAAATTTCGGGACGAAATTTATTTAACGGGGGGAGAATGTGACAACCCGCACTAAACCAGGTATCCGTACAACTTAATTAACGATTAATTACTACTTGATTACTGTGCTTGTTTGAACTAGCTGATAAACTGCTACCTGCATACTGATACATGCACTTACTTGCATCATACTTTATTTGCTGTCACTACATTATTTACATACTGGACCCTAGTGACAAACATGATGCACAAAAAGCACAGTAGCACTAAACGGATACACGGCGAACATGCTGACATAACCAGCATCAGGCATACACTGCCTCTAAGGCCTGTTAAGAGCCTCAAATATTTTGGCTACACTGGTAGTGAGTGTAGGGATATAAGGGTTGTGTTACCGCGTCTCTAGGGATAAGATACACTGATTCGGATGTGCCAAAAACGTACTTTAAGTACCAAACACAGCACTTTAATAAATAATCCAGCTTCTAGCTGACTAATAAAGTGCCAGAACATGAGAAAATAACACTAGACACTTTCTAAAGTGTCGGGAAAACAAAATGTGTCATTAAAAATGTTAATAACGACACTTTAAAGCATTACAAAAGACTTTAACGGATTACTATCCAACCGAACAACCGGACTTTACCCGGAACACGAAAATATTAATATTTTCACTATTTATAATTTTCTGAACTAGTTAGGGTCCCTGATTACCCTAACACCCGTCATAACGCTATATACTACTAACGAGGTTAAATACTTAACTAACCTTTTAACCTAAACTATATCCTAACTATCTAAGTTTGGATCGAACCCCCCCCCCCCTTGTTCTCGTAACCGGCCCCAACCAAGGGGGAACAAGCAAGGACTAGTTAATTATTTTTTTATTATGTGTGTTTAGTATCTTGGTGGCACAATTTCCATTGGACATTTACCCTAAAGTTGGCCTATAAAACAACACTTAGACAAGAGCACTTATCATGATCAAACACTCAACAAAAATCTTTTTCCCTTGCCCACACTAAGCTCGGCCGAACTCCCCTCACCCACCATCAAATTTTCGGTTCTTGTCTTCATCATTCCAAGATCATACAAACATCACAAGTCGCGTATTAGGAGCTTTGGTGCACTCGGAACGCGAAGGACCACTCCCGTTAGCTTTTATCCACCCACTTTTCGCCAAGATTCTTCCCTAGCCCCGAGCTAGAGGTATATTGTTTGAAACTTGTTCTTGAACATATCTAAAGTGGTTAAAAGGAATATTGTCGGTTAAATATCAAAAACATAAGTTTTGATGCATTAAAGTCTAGTAAAATCACAAAAATGGTGGATAATAACATATAACTTGTGTAAAAGTTGTAGTATTTGAGATTTGTGTTTATCTAGACCCGATCTATGATGTGGTAGCTCGGATCTCCGTTTAACCCGACTTTGTAAGATCATGTATCTTCACATAAGCTCGTTTTTGACTAAATACAAGGGTTAAAGGTGAAACTCTACCACACAAGATACATGAACTTGTGTAAAAATATTTTACTTGTGTAAAAGTGATTTAACCGGTACAATGGTGTTAAAACTAGCGGATCTACGTATCCGCAAGTGGTATTTTTGAAAGACCACACTTTAAAGAAATCATGTTTTTCTAAAGATGGATCTTACACTAATAAATATGATTTTATAAACCACCAGTGTGTAGACACTTGTGAAATGAAAAGATCCGACAAATAACTATTTTTGGAAAAAAAAATGACTGGAAGTTGTAAAGACGGATTTCGCTAGTCACAAGGTTTTTACAAGATTAAAGTTACTTTATATAAAGATCTACAAGAAATAAGGGGATTTACACTATAGATTCGGAAAAACTACAAGTTCATGCGATTATGCAAATTTACATACTTGTCGACTAGTTTGTTGTGTCGGAAATTGTTTGATTGAATAAAGAAGATTGTTGAATTGATTTGATAAAAGAAAATGATACGCTTGAAAGCGTGGCCACCTCCAGTTACAGAGGAAACTCTGGCGAAATTTTCTAAAAACCTAACACTTAGAATTATTTACACAACAAGTGTTAGAACTATTTTTGGACATATTTTCGGAACATAAATTTCGCCAGCACTATATTTTACTAAATATTCGGAGGTGGGATTTTCACAAAGACTAACGTGATAAGTATATTTGTCACAACACTGTTTATGATTATTTTGTGAAATACATAAATATTATTTTAGAGTGAAAATAATATTTACAAGCGTTAATGATTCCAAAACTTTACGAACGCTTCCACAAACATATAAGTTACACCGGTAATTACATTACCACAAGATTGATAAAACGTAACTTACGCACATGTATTGTATCCCCCATCCTTGGGAAGAAGAATAACTACCAAGTGTATACGAAACATAAACACGAAATAGTTGTCTAACTATTTCCCAAAGACATAAACTGTAAAGCTAAGGCACGGCCGTCCGTCTAATAGAATTAGCACTTGTAGGTCGTTGCACAGCTTACTGTATTGGAGACACTTGGTAGAGACGCGCATTCACTGTGAGTTCATGTCCCCCTTTTCTCTAATTGTTTTCAGTTTTCTTAACTGCGGGGGTGAAATACATGTTACTTTGTTTACAAGTACTTTATACACGGTATGAATTACGTAAGGAGGTTTAGATCATGTGAATGGGTAGTTAGAACACCGAGGGACTCGAGCGGTAGATCTATCTGGGTGTAGCGAGCCCAGCTTCCGGTCCAACAGAACAGGCCTCTCGGAGGACTAACAGAACGGACCTGGAGTGACTTGGTACCCAACGCAAAAATCGGCTAGGGTTGTGTCTTCCTACTTGCATTTCACGACATGCTAATGGCCTTGCAAACCATTGGTGATCACAAGTCCTCTTACACTGCTACATACCAGGAAACTTTTATACTTACAAGTGTTTTACTTACTCACTTGCACATGAACTCGCTCAACATTATTGTTGATTTTCCAACTCACATGTATTTCAGGAAATTAAACGGATCTGGCACGGTATGGAACGTTTTCCGCTGCACTTGTCATGGAGTCATCAGGGTTTAGGGGATGTGTCTCTTTCCTGGACAAGACACAGTCCTTAAACCACGTTTATGTTATGTTTCAGTTTGTAATGTTGTTGAACAAGGTCATGGTTGTATGTTAAAACAATGGTACTGTATGTTGTTTTCAAAACTTAATGGATGACTTGCATGGTTTTTAATTCATATAGCTTGTTATGGTTAAGCTATGGTATTAAGAAGTCACACCAAAATTAACCACGCTTCCGCAAAGCCAGGGTGTGACAGTTAGTTCTAGGGGCTCGGTGGAACCCAAAAAGGGTATGACAAGTGCTTTGGCTTTGTCGACTAGCATAGGGATTGTCAGAGGACATGTGATGGGTCATATGTGTGCCACTAATTAATGTTTTGCATGATATGTTTAGCATAACAGTGAGTTATGTGACTCGAATCTAGTTGATTGATTGTTGTAAATTGGGAACTGTTTGTGTGGATGTCATAGCCATGTATAACAAGAACTAGATTATTAATACAACATTCACTATTAATAGTTATGTGATGATTAGGATTTTAGTGTAATCGGTTACCGAGAATCAAGAACAAAATATAATAAGTTGCACACCCATAAAAGAATTGCGCATCATAGTAGGTCATTTATCATAATGGGCCGAACTGCTTTGGGCTACACAAGTCAGTTCGATCGCACTTGGTTTGGGTCGAGGAGATTAACATTGGACCACACACACCCAAACACATAGGTCGAATAATTGTTGGATCAAACACGAGACGTTGGGCCACTACTGCACATCGAGCCGCACATTTACTTAGACTATATTCTAGATTAGAAATGCATGAATCACTATAACGTGAGTACCAAAAGATCGTTATGTTGGGCGGGTATATTACGAGTTGCACTTCATTAAACATTGTGTCTCATTTAATTGGACTGTGACTTCGTGCTGGGCCGCACACCTTCCGATCAGAAATGGGCCGCACCCCACCAAACTGAACTTGAGAAACCATGGGGCCGCACACCTTATACAGGTTGCATATTATACCGAGTCACGCCGTGTAGTTAGGCCCTTGACTTAGTGGAACCGTACACTACATCAGGCTAAACTATGTTAATGGGCCACATAGTTTTTATGATGAGAAGTAATGGACTATTGGGTGTTTATTGAACATGAACTAATAATGTGACTTAATACGTGACCTGAATATATGCTATGTGAATATATGATGATTATGAACTAACGTGTTGTAC
Source organism: Helianthus tuberosus (assembly GCA_030545235.1). Classification (NCBI taxonomy): domain Eukaryota; kingdom Viridiplantae; phylum Streptophyta; class Magnoliopsida; order Asterales; family Asteraceae; genus Helianthus; species Helianthus tuberosus. Next base: position 85,830 of record JARYGA010049922.1, read on the forward strand.
GAATTACTGTTGCGGCTTGTATACTGTTATGTGAAATCTATGTACGCTACAAGTGTGGTATGTGTAGAGAATACGTGCTCTTGGTGCATATGACTGATTGTTGTTGGTAACTATGTTAGGATTTGGCTGACCAACTGTAAACGTAAACAAGTAACTAATCTTACCGAGCAAACCAAGGTGAGTTCACACTTTCTACAAGGCATGGGATTCCCGGTGGTTTGGGAATGGGTTAATAAACTAAAACGGAATCTACATATCCTCCTTGGGTAGGATATGTACGGCCATCCTCCTTGGGTAGGATGCCACTATAAATCCTGCGTATTCTCCTTGGGTAGAACTACGTACGTTCGTCCTCCTTGGGTAGGACAACAACCTTACAACTTACTAGACAAAACTCTATCATGAAGTCCCTCACTTTATATCGACTTAATCGCCGAGGCCGACGGTGAGCGGGTCATTAGTTAATAGCGCTATTAGGTTTGACAAACCTCACACCGTGTCGTTCGAACGGGCGTGTACTAATGGACTATGGCAAACTGTCAGTGATGATAGACACTAACGTAGGGCACAACTTATTTTCTTTAGTAGTCGATATGGTACGGTCTAGTGGTTCACATGGGAAGCCCCCACTGATTATGGTTATGGTTTGGGAAACAAAAGTACTGGTTAACTTGTGGTTTATGAAACAACTTATGGTTTTCAAAACAAACTTGTAAAACTAAACAACCAACTGTGAACTCACTCAACTTTGTTGTTGACTCGTTGTTACATGCCTTGTAGGCCTTTAGGTGCATATGGTTGGAACTTGCTGTCTGGGATGCTGGAGTGGTCATGGGTCGAAATACATGGAATCTCAATACAAACTTACTGGTTTATGTATACATGGTTTAC